>JAUJYZ010001053.1:0-202274 GCA_033675265.1 Actinostola sp. cb2023 | reverse complement strand
TCGCGCGCATTGTTCACGCGCATCTTTTCTGCGCATAAAATCAAGGTTCGAATCATCTCGGTCCAGTCCTCTTTCCTCACGTCCAAGATGGCAGCCAGTCACGCATGTTACGTAGACGATTTTCATCGGCTAATATCTCGAGAACGATACCGGTGACCCCCATTTTTTATTTTGTGATTTTACAAAGAATCATAAAAGCTCCCCATGTACCAAATTTAAAGAAAAAAACATGTTTAGATTTTGATAAAAACACGAATTTAGAGAAAACTTCAACCTACCTTCACGCGAAAGAGTCGTCGATGGCTACGTGGTGACTGTCAATATGAGCCAAAAACTACAGGTTGTTTCTACATATTCACAAATCTTTGTACATAGTTTTATTCTATAAACTCTTAGATAGCCATTTGAAGAAAATCTTAGCAATCCGTTTAGTTTTTCTACCAAAAAATTCCTGTCATTCTCGACTTTCCGTGGATTGAACGCACGTAATTTTCGATCAGAAAAAGGGTATACTTTGAAAAAATCTGGCTCCATAGCGAAGTCGGTGACCCCCATTTTTTATTTGCTCATTTAGCTTCTATAATGATCTTATTTCACCATGCGAAGTTTCAGGGAAAAAACATGTTTAGTTTTTTTGCCCGCGAACGTCCTTAAGAAGACTATTGTCGATGTTAATAGACCAGTTATTGGTAGCCTCGAGTAGCGCTGTTAGGGTACTATGGAGGGAGCGGAAACCTGACTGACAATTAGTTAGAAGCTGGTTTTCATTTAGGTATTCGTAAAATTGGTAAAATTGCAAACAGCTGTGAGCAGGGGTGTAGGGTGGAGGTGACAAGTAAAGACAGCTGTGAGCAGGGGTGTAGGGTGGAGGTGACAAGTAAAGACAGGGGTGTAGGGTGGGGGTGACAAGTAAAGCCAGCTGTGAGCAGAGGTGTAGGGTGGAGGTGACAAGTAAAGACAGGGGTGAACAGGGGTGTAGGGTGGGATAACAAGTAATCAGTGGTGTAGGGTGGGGGTGACAAGTAAAGACAAGGGTGAACATGGGTGTAGGGTGGGCGTGACAAGTAATCAGGGGTGTAGGGTGGGGTGTGAGGTAAATACAGGGGTTTACTAGTTTTTTGTTCATTTTTCCCTTCACAGGCTGAGCGACTTTCTTTTTACTGCAGCTCGTTATGCTGCTAAGAGTGAAGGCAAAAGTGAAGTCATCTATCGCAGAGTAGAGCCATCTACCACAAAGTGAAGTCATCTATCGCAGAGTAGAGCCATCTACCACAAAGTGAAGTCATCTATCGCAGAGTAGAGCCATCTACCACAAAGTGAAGTCATCTATCGCAGAGTAGAGCCATCTACCACAAAGTGAAGTCATCTATCGCAGAGTATAGCCATCTAGCACAGAGTGAAGTCATCTATCGCAGAGTAGAGCCATCTACATCAAAGTGAAGTCATCTATCGCAGAGTAGAGCCATCTACCACAAAGTGAAGTCATCTATCGCAGAGTAGAGCCATCTACCACAAAGTGAAGTCATCTATCGCAGAGTAGAGCCATCTAATACAGAGTAAAGTTACAGTACCTACCATGGTCTAGACAATCAAAGGAATACGCCTCACAGGCCAGAAATACAATATATATGCCCTGCCCTGAGGTATACAATATATATGCCCTGCCCTGAGGTATACAATATATATGCCCTGCCCTGAGGTATACAATATATATGCCCTGCCCTGAGGTATACAATATATATGCCCTGCCCTGAGGTATACAATATATATGCCCTGCCCTGAGGTATACAATATGTAAAGGACGCTTCTCTGTGGTTTGATTGATTCACTAATTAGTCGATAAATTAGCCACATCCTAGTTACAATACTTAGTTACATTATGTTTATATTTGTTTGTGCACTTTGCAATCGGACCTTTAAGCGTCACCACGCGCATATAAAAGGGAGTTAGCGTCCCTTTTTGCTAGTTCTTTAGTAGTAATTCGTCCATGGTGTGTTAATTCGTTAAACTTCGTTTGGTACTTCTTTGGTAAATCTTTGGCTTTTAGAGGCAAGCAGGACCGATATGTAAGTACCCTTTTTGTTATAATAAGTTAGTTTTTATCTCCTAAGGTGAGAGAACGAAATATAGTTCAAGTTTTAGTAAGTTACATGTTTTCCACGATTGTATGAAAATCCACGTTTAAAATGCTGATTGAGATTCCTAGAGAATCTATTTGCTAATGTTAGCAACATGTCGTTAAATGAATAGTCCTATTTGAAAGATTTATGTCTTATCGATGCAGTATTTTTAGTTGATTTTATGAAGCAATTCGACGGCGTCAACGCCAACGTGTAGTTACATTGAAATGTTATGTATTCATGAAATGTTGATTATTGTTACATTTAAATCATATTCTTGTAAATAGTTGTTCATTGGAATTGTACAATGTTGTATTTCAGTTTACGTATTGGTATCGATTCTTCAATAAATCTATGTTCACCGTCGTTTGGTTGCGTAAATTCCTGAAGCCACGCCGATCCAGTAAAATAGTCCTCAAAACACTTAGCCAGTGGCATCATCGCCTCGTTCAGTTCGCGTCAGTTGGCTAGGCGTTACAGTAAAATATCGCCGATCTCTAAACCTGCCATTGGTTTATGAACTTTCGTTTAAACAACGAATTCGTATTTGTATTGAACGTGTTTGTACTACACCACAACAACAATGAGTATTGCATCCGCTCCACAACGTTTGGCATTCTTTCGTGATCAAGAAAGCGATAACGTCTTATCTGAAGCGGCACGTGCCCCAGCTTTGTCGGTCATTGACTGGAACCTCAAAAATGAGTCAGCTCGACGGAAAACAAAATTGACAGAAAAGGGTAGAATCTTTTACAAGGAAACGAAATTCAGAAATCGAGATTTGGCTTATAAAAGATTGAAAAGAGAAATTGATCATATTAAGGAACTTTGCGACCACCCAGAGAGCGAATTGGAGCTCTTAGCGTCTGGAAGGAACAAATTAGACGTATTAAAGGATCAATTAGACGAAGCGCAACGGGATTACGACGACCTCTTACAAACGGAAACAGAAAAGGAGGAATCGTACCGCTGGTTTGACCTTAGAGATCGCGAGTATACAGAATGTAGATTACGAATTTGCGAATACATCCAAGCCTTCGAGAGAGCCTCATACCGAACAAAGTCGGAGAGATCCGGTGCTACATCGCGTAGTGATTCGCGTAGGTCCGGTGGTTCTCGTAAGTCTGGTGGTTCCCGTAGGTCCGGTGGTTCACGTAGATCGTCAATTCATTCGACATCGCAAGCCAGAGCCGAGGCTGCAGCTAAGGCCGCTAAATTGGAAGTTGAAATGAATTTCCTTGAAAGAGAAAACGAACTTAGACGTATGAAATTAGAGAAGGAAATCGCTTTGGTTAACGCGGAAGAACAAGCCCTTAGCAAAATATTAAAGGAAGAAAATCAATTAGACGAGAAAAATGTCGAGCCTATCAAAGAAGAGAAGACTGACAAATCACCAACAAGCGATAAGAAATTAAATCCTACAGTTTCTTCTTTTGAGCCTAAGTATACGACCCTTCTTCCAAATCCGATCGCACAAGTACCCGGAGCGCCGAAAGTGTATGATATGACGGACATGAAAACAGCGTTGCGAGAGATAGTGAATTTGCAAACGAAACAAACAGAATTAAGTGCATTGATCATCAACCAACAAAAGGCCGTACACTTGCCAGTCAAAGAGCCTCCAGTATTTTCTGGTGATCCTTTCGAGTATCCTGCATTTGTCACTGCATTTGACATCATAATTTCTGCAAATGTGCCCTCCGACAGAGATCGCATCTACTTCCTTGATAAGTACACTGAAGGAAAAGCAAATGCCGTGGTTAAAGGCTTCCTAGCTACGAACTCTGACGAAGCTTACAAAGAAGCTCGTAAGTTACTAGACAGTCGCTATGGTAACCCTGTGCATGTTGCAGAGGCATACAAATCGAGTCTGAGAAGTTGGCCGCAGATAAGCGATGGAGACAGCAGCGGTATTCAAGATTTTTCCGATTTTCTTGTCAAGTGTGAAACGGCCATGTCAACCATGAAATCGATGTCCGAGCTCGACTCGACTCAAACTCTGTTCCAAATCTCTGCCAAGTTGCCCTCCTATTCAGGGGTAAAGTGGTGTCGCCACGCCCATGAATTCCAGGCCAAATCAGGAAAGCCTACATCGTTTAGCAACTTCGTCAAGTTCGTCAGACAAGAAGCTGAGTTAGCAAATGATCCGGTGTTCTCGCCCGAAGCTCTCATGAGAGAACGCAAGAAGACTATAGTGAGTGTAAAGCCTCGAAACAGAAGTGGCTATAGCAACAGGACCAACGGAAAGCCCCAGCCTGGACAGTCCTTTGTAACCAATGCAGGTGAAAACACTTCAATTCCTACAAATCAAGCTGCAGCGTCTACTGATCAACTTTGTCAAGTATGCAATGGTAAACACGACTTAGCAAAGTGCAGTAAGTTCCTCAAGACCTCAGCCGAAGAGCGAAGTGAAGTAATTCGTTCAAACAAGCTGTGCTTCAGATGCTTTAAAAAGGGTCATGTGTCCCACTGCTGATTGTCAATCCAATCCTAGCTGTGAAGAGTGCGGAAAACGTCACCACACCCTATTACATGGCGCCAAACCCAAGTACAGAACAGGTCAGAGTTCCGACACTAGAACCCGGCCCACTCGCGGAGGCGATACTCAACCTCAAGGCGCAAAGAATAATCCTCCGGCAACAGAAACCGCAAATAGTAATGCATCCTCAAGTGTATCTCTCAATTCTGTCGACGATCAAGCCCAAGTTGTTATCACCAACTCAAAGATCGTTCCAGTCATCCTGTACCATAAGGACAACCCACAGAAGGAACTCAAGGTCTACGCCCTTTTAGACGACGCTAGCGATACAACGTTCGTCACAGATAAGGTACAGCAGGAACTTGGCATCGAAGGGATTGCTACAAGATTAAGCTTGAGTACGATGCTCGGTCGCGAAGTGATTAAAGTGTCAAAGATTGAAGGCCTTATAGCGGAGCGTACGGATAGGGGTGCTAAAGTCGAACTCCCTAAGACCTACACCAGAGAGCGCATCCCATCTAGAAGGGACCAAGTCCCAACACCGGAAGTTGCTAATAAATGGCCACACCTACAGAGAATAAAGAACGACATTCCAAAGCTTGACGAAACTCTTGATATTGGACTTCTTATTGGCTGTAACTGTCCAAAGGCACTAAAACCCAAAGAAGTTATCACTGGTAAGAGTGAAGACCCTTACGCCATTAGAACCTTGCTGGGGTGGTGCATAGTTGGACCTGTCGCAGGTCCTGTCAATGCTAAACAAGAGTCCTCCGGCACGTGTAACTCGATTATGGCCTGTGAAGTGCTTCCAGAAACTGGCGACAGCGTAAGCATTGTTCTGCAAAGTCAAACAAAGGAGATCATACAACCATCGGCGATCAACAAAATGTTTGAACAAGACTTTGTTGAACACAAGAAGAAACCATTGCAAGGAACATCTAAGGAGGATAGAAAGTTTTTAGAAATAGCGGAAAAGAGTATTCATCAGTGCGATGATGGCCACTATGAGCTTCCCCTGCCTTTGAAAGATAGTGACGTTCGTTTTCCAAATAATCGTCAATTGGCACTCCATCGCTTAAATTATTTAAAAAATAAGTTCAACCGCAAGTCTTCTTATCAAGACGACTACGTGAAATTCATGACCAAAGTCATCGACAGCGGATTTGCTGAGAAGGTAGAGCCAGCCAAGAGTGAGACAATGCGTGTCTGGTATATTCCGCATCATGGCGTCTACCATCCCAAGAAACCCAACAAAATCCGTGTTGTATTTGACTGTGCCGCGCAATACAAGAACGAATCGCTCAACAAGCATCTGCTTCAAGGACCCGATCTAACGAACAGTCTGGTTGGAGTATTACACAGATTCCGACAAGAGCCTGTGGCCTTCACTTGCGACATAGAAGGTATGTTCCACCAAGTAAAGGTCAACGAAGAAGACCGCGATCTGTTGCGCTTCTTATGGTGGGAGAACGGTGACACCACGCAGGAACCCCAAGAGTACCGTATGACGGTCCATCTATTTGGCGCAACTTCATCGCCTGGTTGCGCTAACTTTGCCCTGAAGCAGACAGCTAACGACTACGAGAGTGAATTTGGTACCGCTACAGCAGATTTGTTGCGCAACGATTTCTACGTTGATGACGGTTTAAAGTCTGTGTCTACAGCTGAACAAGCAGTTAAACTCGTCCACGATGTAAGGGAAATGTGCGCTAAGGGAGGATTCAATCTGCACAAATTCATCTCCAACAGTAAAGATGTCATTAAGAGCATCCCGGAAGCTGCCCGCGCAGATGGCGTCAAAGAGCTGAACTTAGACCTCGACTCTCTCCCCCTAGAGCGCACACTCGGCGTTCAGTGGTGTGTAGAGTCTGACTGTTTCAAGTTTAGCATTGTATTACAAGACAAGCCGTGTACAAGACGTGGAATACTGTCGACAGTTAGTTCAGTATTCGACCCAATTGGTTTTGTCGCACCGCTTATGTTAGAGGGAAAGTCGATTCTACAAGAATTATGCCGCCAAGACTTAGACTGGGACGACCCTATCCCTGAAGACGTCAAAGCAAAATGGGAGAAGTGGAGAAAAGAGCTCGTACAGTTAACGAGTTTTCCCATTCCAAGGTGTTTCAAGCCCAAAGACTTTGGTCGCATCGTGAACACAGAACTACATCATTTCTCTGATGCAAGTACCAAAGGCTATGGCCAGTGTAGCTACCTAAGACTAGTAGATGAGAATCAAAGGATTCACTGTGCTTTCGTGACGGGTAAATCTAGAGTAACACCCTTGAAGCCCGTGACTATACCGCGGCTCGAGCTCACCGCAGCAGTATGTTCAGCGAGGATAAGCCAACAGCTACATCAAGAATTAGAATATCCTATCGACCAAGACTTCTACTGGACGGACAGCAAGGTAGTACTTGGGTACATCCACAACGAGAGTAGGCGTTTCCATGTTTTCGTAGCTAACAGAGTTCAAGAAATTCAAGAGAGTACTCGTGCGGAACAATGGAGATACGTCGACACAAAGCAGAATCCTGCAGACGAGGCATCACGTGGAATGAAAGCTCGAGAACTTCCAATGTCTCGATGGATTCTTGGACCATCTTTCCTGTGGGAAGAAAAGAGCAAATGGCCAACCACCGATAGTCAAGGAGGTGCAATTTCTGAAGACGACCCAGACGTCAAGAAATCTGTTGCTATGGCAACTTCGACAGAAGGTGAAGAACGAGCAAGCCTAGAACGTAGGTTAGAGTACTTCTCAGACTGGTATCGTGTAAAAAGAGCCATAGCCCTGTGCATACGTTATGTCAAATTGCTTAAAGACAGGGTACAAGAACGACGTCAGCTTGAAGCAAAAGAACCCAGTCAGCTAATCGTGAATGAGTTAGAAGTAGCTGAACGTGTAATAGTCCGAGAGGTGCAAGCTAGTGCTTTCAAAGACGAGATAGCCGAGCTGAAGAAGTTAAAAAATGAAGATCCCAAAGAGAGAGGTTTCGCCACCGCAAGAAGAACCACTGTGAAGGCTCACAGCTCTATATTCAAGATAGACCCATTCCTAGACGAGGATGGGATATTACGTGTCGGGGGACGTTTGAGGTATTCAAGACTGACGGATGGAATAAAGTTTCCAGTTATCCTGCCAAGAAAGAGTCATGTCACGTCCCTCATCATCAGGCATTTCCACGAGCGCGTAAAGCATCAAGGAAAAGGAATGACGTTGAATGAAATCAGATCCAATGGATTTTGGATCACTGGCGGTTCGTCAGCTGTCAGTAACACAATTGCATTGTGCGTCAAGTGTCAAAGGCTTCGTGGAGCGGTTCAAGAACAAAGAATGGCAGATCTCCCCAAAGATCGTCTGGAGAGTGCCCCACCCTTCACAAGCTGCGGAGTCGACTACTTTGGTCCTTTCCTGGTCAAAGTAGGTCGCAAAGAAGTTAAACGCTATGGTGTCCTGTTTACATGTATGGCATCGAGGGCCATACATCTTGAGATCGCCAACAGTCTAGATACAGACTCCTTTATAAACGCTTACAGGCGTTTCGTCAGTCGTCGTGGCCCAATTCGTCAATTGAGGAGCGACCAAGGGACCAATTTCGTTGGTGCTCGCAGACAGCTGAAAGAAGCGTTAGCAGAGATGGACCAAGATAGCGTCAAAGCAGAGCTGTTGAAAGACAACTGCGATTGGATAGAGTTCAAAATGAATGTTCCATCAGCAAGCCACATGGGAGGAGCATGGGAACGTCAGATCAGAACTGTGCGTAATGTATTATCATCCCTGCTTCAAGACAACGGCGCCCAGTTAGACGACGAATCCCTAAGAACCTTGATGTGCGAGGCAGAAGCTATTGTTAACAGCCGCCCCCTCACAGTCGACCAACTCACAGATCCAGAATCGTCTGGTCCTCTGACGCCAAACCACTTGCTTACGATGAAGTCAAGAGTCCTTCTCGCCCCTCCAGGTTCCTTCCAATCAGCAGACTTGTACTGCACAAGGCGCTGGAGACGAGTGCAACACCTAGTAAACGAATTTTGGTCTCGTTGGAGAAAGGAGTACCTCGTCAGCTTGCAGCAACGTCAGAAGTGGACCTACTCGCGTCGGAATCTACGAGTCGACGACATCGTGATCGTCAAGGATGACAACGCAGCACGAAACTGCTGGCAGCTAGCTAGAGTATCAGCGACGTATCCAAGCTTAGATGGACTGGTGCGCAAGGTCCAAGTAGCTCTTGCGGATAGCTGCTTGGACAAACACGGCAAAAGGTCAGCTCCACTGCGGTATCTGGAGCGTCCTGTGCAGAAGTTGGTACTACTGATGCGTGCCGAGGACTGAGAACCGGTGTAAGTCCCGGCCGAGGAGCCTTCCTGTTTATAATGGACTACGAACATTGAACTGTGAGAACAATCTCATGATTGACACATAAACGAACATTAGTGATAATTGTTATAGTTTAGCTTAGATTAGTGAAATAGAGATATTTCAAGGGAGCCATGTAAAGGACGCTTCTCTGTGGTTTGATTGATTCACTAATTAGTCGATAAATTAGCCACATCCTAGTTACAATACTTAGTTACATTATGTTTATATTTGTTTGTGCACTTTGCAATCGGACCTTTAAGCGTCACCACGCGCATATAAAAGGGAGTTAGCGTCCCTTTTTGCTAGTTCTTTAGTAGTAATTCGTCCATGGTGTGTTAATTCGTTAAACTTCGTTTGGTACTTCTTTGGTAAATCTTTGGCTTTTAGAGGCAAGCAGGACCGATATGTAAGTACCCTTTTTGTTATAATAAGTTAGTTTTTATCTCCTAAGGTGAGAGAACGAAATATAGTTCAAGTTTTAGTAAGTTACATGTTTTCCACGATTGTATGAAAATCCACGTTTAAAATGCTGATTGAGATTCCTAGAGAATCTATTTGCTAATGTTAGCAACATGTCGTTAAATGAATAGTCCTATTTGAAAGATTTATGTCTTATCGATGCAGTATTTTTAGTAGTGATTTTATGAAGCAATTCGACGGCGTCAACGCCAACGTGTAGTTACATTGAAATGTTATGTATTCATGAAATGTTGATTATTGTTACATTTAAATCATATTCTTGTAAATAGTTGTTCATTGGAATTGTACAATGTTGTATTTCAGTTTACGTATTGGTATCGATTCTTCAATAAATCTATGTTCACCGTCATTTGGTTGCGTAAATTCCTGAAGCCACGCCGATCCAGTAAAATAGTCCTCAAAACACTTAGCCAGTGGCATCATCGCCTCGTTCAGTTCGCGTCAGTTGGCTAGGCGTTACACAATATATATGCCCTGCCCTGAGGTATACAATATATATGCCCTGCCCTGAGGTATACAATATATATGCCCTGCCCTGAGGTATACGAATGCTGACAGATCTGTCAGTGCAGTGCACCAGTCTGTGGCAATTGTTGGAAGACTGGGTTCGAGTGTTTTGATTGGCTGAATTAGTAACAAGCTTTTCAAGGTGTTTGCCCTCGATGATAGACTAGTGGAAATATCACTTGAATGGATTCAACGTTCTTTCTCCAACACATTGGATAGTTTTTAAATTGGAGATAATATTGTCAAAATTTATTGAACTGCAATCTCAATGGTTATAACACTCGTACCCAGTCTCCCAATGTCAGTATTTTCCACAGTGGAGTGAATCGATCTGACTGAAAAAATAAAAACTACACCGTACTGATGAGTTCCAAAAGAACGAAACAGCTGTCTACGGTTGCCGATCCTGGCTCTCTCTTGCTCTATCATGTTGGTGTTGTGTTAAGCTTTTTATTTCTACGTAGTATCAGCCTTTCTTGAATTTCATGACTGAAAAAGACTGAGAAAAAAAGACTGAAAAAGACTGACGTCCGACTTCAAATCAAGTCTATTGTATCTAAAAAGCCTTGTCATAATGTGATCATAAAGATCGGTACGTCTTACAGTGTCTATTTTAAAATTCGTTGTGTGTAAGATGAGACCATAAAGGATGCTGGGTAATCGTTGAAATAGATGATGATGATAACCTTTATTTAAATACAAGATCTCTTCACAATTAGTGCTCTTCCAGAGAGCCGCATATACAGTATATACAGTCGAACCTCCCGTAAGCGACCACCCAAAATGTCAAGCGTTGTGGTCGCTTACTGGAGGTTCCAACTAATGATTTCAGTGACTTGGCCTCGCACACAATTCGATGTCATATCCGGGATATTAGCTAATTAGCATCTAGTTTTCAGTCTACCGTGTCGAATTTTGACCTCCCGGTCAGGCAAATTTACAGTAAATTCGGTAAAGTCCTCAGGTTTGTAGAGACATGCAATAAATACGAGACACTTAGGAAACATTTGTACATCGGGAAATAAAAGTTCAATGAATAAGGTTTCTTGACTTACATTTATTTTCACAACAAGTAGTGTTTATCAACCAGCTTTTCTCATGTGAACTCGTGCTAAAATGGCCTCCCGATGTATGGTAAATGTTAGCGTACGAAGTAAATCGTCTTCTTGTTGCTCGCCAGTGTCCATGAGAAAAAATTGTACATCGGGGATTTCTTGTATTTATATTGGTCTTTCTAATCCACAACTTGTTCTTGTGTTTATACAATTCCAAGAACCACCTTTTTGGAGTTGTTGACATTTGTCCGTAGTGCCGTGACTCGAGGCAAATGCCGATAATTCGCCAAGCTTTTCCTCGACAAAAACAGTAATTCTGGTAGCCATTTTGAAAACATTAGTACCCAAGCCTCTATTCCACAGGGAAACCAATTCATCTGGTCCCAGACTCCCTTAGATGATCGATAAGTTTGACTGAAAAAGGCTGAGAATTCAAGAGAATTGGCCGATTGGGGCCTGGGCCCGAATTTAAAATTTCTCGCGGGATTTTGCGAAAACTGCTTCGGAAAAATATATAAACACGGTGTTTTGGGAAAATAAATACAGCATTATTTTTCAAAATGTTTATAAATGATTGGAATGTTTTATTTGCCATTTAACCAAAACCACGATCATGACACGATTTCTTGGGCAATTCAGGTGTGCGATGGAAACTTTTGGTATTTTGGAAAACTTGTCGCTTACGAGAGTGGTCGCAGCCGGAGGTTCAACTGTATATAAAATACAAAATAGCAATATAAGCAAAACAAAATTGTGTTGTCCTTGTTGGATGCGATACTAATCTAAAATTGATGATTCTGATATATTAGAAGAAAATAAGCGATGTTTCACACTTTGAATCTCATTAGATATCTTGTATCTCATTAGATATTTGTATAAATGTATAGTACAACGTTTCTGCAAACGAGTGTATCATACAGCGATTTGCAAAAATTCTGTAAAATCCTAATATATCGATATATAGTAATTTGCATAATCCTAATTCTTTGATTTTAGCTATTGTTAAACCTGAATCTAAACCCAAGTAACCTTTGTAGTATGTATGTGTAAAAACAATTGAAAAATTTGAACTTTAGAGGGCTTATTCAGCCATTTTATGATGAAAATTACCCACAATGCAACCGATATATTGATATTCTGATATATATTGCTTTTACATAAGTTTTGCAAATCGCTGTATATAAATAGCTATAGTATATTGTAATATCCAACTTGTATAAAAACATGTGAATCTCAAAATATTAATATAAAAAATATATATATATATATAAATAAAATAAATAAATAAAATAAACAAAACAATAAAATTGTATTATAATATTAAAGTTTATCAATTAATGTACTAAAATTACTTGTATCTAATAGAAATTGTTAAAAAAATTGATATCAAAATCACAACAGACAAAGAACTGTATTTCCAAAAGATCTGAACTGGGTACAACATTGTGATAGTCGATTTGGTCTATTCATTGACAAGACCACAGAGCCCACTATGACTTATCTGTCTCGCCAAAACGGGGTGTCCGAAGATGACGGACTTCCCGCCAAAATATCGTGCGGTCCACAGCCGCTCTTCCTGTATTTTCCCTAAAAGCCTTGTACGCAAGTTCATACATACACCTAATTTCAAAAACGTTGTCCAAATAGCCAAATACGAATTCATTCAAAAAGACAAAAGAAACAGTTCAGCTTGAGTGCACTTCTTTTGTCTTTTAATGAAATCCTATTTGGCTTTTTTGATTATTATTGGACAACGTTTTTGAAATTAGGTGTATATAATTATATGTATATCGCTACTGAGATAGACAGATTCTGTGAGGTCTTGGGTGCCTTATCTCCGATCGATTTATCGTCCGTGGCGCCTGGCCGCCCCAGTCTCGTCATCGACAGATTTTCGTGACTTTGACCACATTCACGTTCCTCATTACGTCATACAGTGACGTTCTTACGGGCAGAAGAAATGGTCATCTTTTGATCAAGTTCATTGGCAAGATTTCAGCGGGGTATCACGCCATGCCATATCGATCAGACCACGTACTCTCACGATATATAATCAAACTGTGTATACATTATGCTTAAGGTTCAAGTCAGACTGATTTCTGGACATAATTTGAAGATTTTTGTCATAACTCGGTTGTTAACCCCCGCCAAAAAGTATGACCTATCATGGTCTTGATGTCTCAATGGAATTATAATAGTCTTTCGCCAATTCTCAACGTGAATGCTCTTTTATTAAAGAGTCTGATAAGAAACGAAACACGTAGTGCCATCATTTGTCTACCTGCCTTCGTGACAGTTCGTTGTGTGGCATGTCTGCTGCCGATATTATCGCTCCATTCAGCGTGAACCACTTGTTGATTTGATGTGTTTAGCAGCTCTTTCTACCGAACGTCCACTTGACGTTAAGTGGCCACTTGCTTCGAAGTAATTAGTCCGCACTAAGTGGAAACTAAGCTCTAGTTGCTACTACACTTACATGACAGAACCATCGTCCAGAATGGAATCAGTACTGTAATCACAGGCAAATCATCGGTTCATGATCACGGCTTGGCACGGTTTGGAATGTCACTCCACTCTGGGATCAGAACTAGTCCTTGTCAGACGCGGATCCTAGAAAACTGAATGTGACCCTTTCTGGTAGTTCCCGAATGACTGTTTTCCGACTTTTCCGAACCGGCCGTTTTACTGAGCTATATATTACTGCTACTTTGAAAATGTTGACCGTTTTCCGGTAAACGGTGTATGTAAACCGGTCTGGATGCGCGCCCGAACTCTATGCCAAATCAAACTTAGTTTTGGAAAAAATAAAAAAGTACACAATCATTTTGGACGACCAATGTGATTACTTTTACTTATTCACTCAGTTCTAATGAAGCCTTTTCTCGCTTACGAAGGAGTGATTCTTGTTACAAAAAATGGAAATAATATACAATTGATAAGATACAATTGTTATGCGCATTTGAGAATTTACACTCAATTTCAGAAAGGTTGTAGTATACATTTATACAAATATCTAATGAGATATAAGATATCTAATGAGATACAAAGTGCGAAACATCGATTATTTTCTTCTAATATATCAGAATCATCAATTTTAGATTAGTATCAAATCCAGCAAGGCTAAAACAATACTTTTCAGCACTATTTTGTGCTTAAACAGTTGTATTTTAGCATTTCTGACATTTTGCATCTCATTAGATATTTGTATAAATGTATACTACAACGTTTCTGCAAATGAGTGTATATAGATAAATGCACAATATAAATAATAATAAATTATTATTATTATTATTATATTATTTTATTATTATTATTATTGTTATCATTATTATTACTATTATTATTATTATTATTATTATTATTATTATTATTATATTATTATTATTATTAATTTTTATTATTATTATTATTATTATTATTATTATTATTATTATTATTATTATTATTATTATTATTATTATTATTATATCAACGAGCCCGCATTTTATAGTGCGCGACATCCGTTGCATTACTGACTAGACATCAATTCTAATCTACTTTCAGTTTGATCCGGGGCAATGAAAACAAAACAAAACAAAACTCAGTATCATTGAGCCAAAGTGGTGTTGTCAAAGATTTCGATCAGTTTGATAACCACAATTGATATTAAATTTTAATAGCCGTTGTGCAGGACCAAGCCACAGCTACTTGGGTGATCAGGTCTATTCAGTATTATTGGCGCGATTTGTAGCTGCAGGCTGACATCAGATAACTGACTCTATATTTGATGAACATATTACATAAACCTAAAGGCAATTATTACTGCATTGTAATAAGAGGGGAAAGTTAGAACCTTGCTATAGAGCAGGGGGAAGCTATAGCCCAGCTAGACGAAAGCTATAGCCCATCAGCTAGAGCAGGGGGAAGCCGTATAGCCCAGCTAGAGCAGGGGGGAAACTATAGCCCAGCTAGAGCAGGGGGGAAGCTATAGCCCAGCTAGAGCAGGGGGAAGCTATAGCCCAGCTAGAGCAGGGGGAAACTATAGCCCAGCTAGAGCAGGGGGAAACTATAGCCCAGCTAGAGCAGGGGGAAACTATAGCCCAGCTAGAGCAGGGGGAAACTATAGCCCAGCTAGAGCAGGGGGAAACTATAGCCCAGCTAGAGCAGGGGGGAAACTATAGCCCAGCTAGAGCAGGGGGAAACTATAGCCCAGCTAGAGCAGGGGGAAACTATAGCCCAGCTAGAGCAGGGGGAAACTATAGCCCAGCTAGAGCAGGGGGGAAACTATAGCCCAGCTAGAGCAGGGGGAAACTATAGCCCAGCTAGAGCAGGGGGAAACTATAGCCCAGCTAGAGCAGGGGGAAACTATAGCCCAGCTAGAGCAGGGGGAAACTATAGCCCAGCTAGAGCAGGGGGGAAACTATAGCCCAGCTAGAGCAGGGGGGAAACTATAGCCCAGCTAGAGCAGGGGGAAACTATAGCCCAGCTAGAGCAGGGGGGAAACTATAGCCCAGCTAGAGCAGGGGGAAACTATAGCCCAGCTAGAGCAGGGGGGAAACTATAGCCCAGATAGAGCAGGGGGAAACTATAGCCCAGCTAGAGGGGGGAAACTATAGCCCAGCTAGAGCAGGGGGAAACTATAGCCCAGCTAGAGCAGGGGGGAAACTATAGCCCAGCTAGAGCAGGGGGGAAACTATAGCCCAGATAGAGCAGGGGGGAGCTATCTAGAGCCCAGTTAGAGCAGGGGGGAAACTATAGCCCAGCTAGAGCAGGGGGAAACTATAGCCCAGCTAGAGCAGGGGGGAAACTATAGCCCAGCTAGAGCAGGGGGGAAACTATAGCCCAGCTAGAGCAGGGGGAAACTATAGCCCAGCTAGAGCAGGGGGAAAACTATAGCCCAGCTAGAGCAGGGGGGAAACTATAGCCCAGCTAGAGCAGGGGGAAACTATAGCCCAGCTAGAGCAGGGGGAAGCTATAGCCCAGCTAGAGCAGGGGGGAAACTATAGCCCAGCTAGAGCAGGGGGGAAACTATAGCCCAGCTAGAGCAGGGGGGAAACTATAGCCCAGCTAGAGCAGGGGGAAACTATAGCCCAGCTAGAGCAGGGGGAAACTATAGCCCAGCTAGAGCAGGGGGAAACTATAGCCCAGCTAGAGCAGGGGGGAAACTATAGCCCAGCTAGAGCAGGGGGGAAACTATAGCCCAGCTAGAGCAGGGGGGAAACTATAGCCCAGCTAGAGCAGGGGGAAACTATAGCCCAGCTAGAGCAGGGGGAAACTATAGCCCAGCTAGAGCAGGGGGAAACTATAGCCCAGCTAGAGCAGGGGGAAACAATAGCCCAGCTAGAGCAGGGGGGAGCTATCTAGAGCCCAGTTAGAGCAGGGGGATGCTAGAGCCTAACAAGAGCAGGGGAAAGCTTCCGAGAGGGGGACTCCCATATTTAAAGTGGTGGGGATGCTCGTACCTTTTAGGGTTTGAAATCTGCGATTTGGTACCGTTTTTTAGGGGGTCTCAGATTTAAAGTACTGACACCAAGACACCAAGTCGGTACCTTTTAGGGTGTCTGTCAGCAAATAAACAGCAACGCAAATTAACCGCAAAGATGCAAAGGAATTAATATACTTATTCTTTTAGACTTGGTACCTCTTAGGGGTGAAAATCATCGCATGCCACGGCCACTTGGAACAGACTCAGGTAGTTTTAGGGATCATTTTGAAACTTTCCGACGAGCATCCCCACCACTTTGTATATGGCAGTCCCCCCGAGGGGTGATGGTTCCATGATGGGACTGAGCGATTCCTTACAAGCTAAGATACTCTTAGGTTTTATATTTTGCCTGAGAATTTTAGACACTCGCGCAGCCCTTGAAAACCTCCTTTCTACATGGCTCCAGTCCTGCCCATCATTTGCGAAAGATTGTACTGTTGTATAGTTCTCATATTATGCATGCAGGGCCCCTCTGGCTATCAGCCTCGTTGCTGAATGGTTTACCCTGTTGAAATAAAGTCTACTTTACTTCACGTGGTGTCTGATTTTGCAGTTACGTAGTGCTATATATATGAATGCCTAAGCGAATCACGGACAATGCGCAATGATGAAAACACTGTTTCTCAGTTCCGATAATGCGAGGTACAAAATTGTCTGACGTGGAATTGTACGTATTTTCTCACGCACCGATGCTTGACATGCAGGAATGCCTTACGTAATTAATGGCAAGAAACTGATTAGAAACGCATTGTTTGGTCGTTGCGCATCTTGCGTTAAACCGCAGATTGAACTCTTGTCGGTCTAGACAAACCAACACTGAAATTACTACAGATGACTTTCGTAAATCTTTTGATTCTTTACTCTGTATCATGAAGAAGGGTGTGCGCTTCTCGTAAAATGGAGCAATCCCAACGACTTTTTATAAACTGGTTTGCGTTGCAGTCTGTGTGCGGTGGCTTGCAAAAAGGTGTGGTCCTGTTGTGGGAATTTCTCACGCCGTGGCAATGCTTGAGGTTATAATTAACATGTTGGCTTTCGTAACCTTTAGCTTTCTTGATAAGAGAAATACTTGATGGACTTTCAAACAGATTGATTTCTACTTTAATGTAAGTACATTGAGCCTTTATCTAGAAACCACACTCTCGCACACAAAGTTATACTCACAGTGGATTTAGTTTCTTATTGTTGTTTGTGTTTCGTTTTCTTCCGGGGTTTGGTCTGACCGGAAATGGCGTAAAGTTGTTAATTTTTGTTTAGCCGAATGTTATTTTTAAAAACCCCTTAGTTCATGTCCGGTGAAAATGTTTGAGTCAAAGAAACGCTAAACACTGACGCTTTGACTTAAAAATGTTGCGGCTTTGACGACTGTGAAGTCATCAACATGACAGTCGACCTACCTGAATTATGTAACATATTTTAGTCAAAGAAGCGCTAAACACTGACGCTCTGACTTAAAAATGTTGCGGCTTTGAAGACTGTGAAGTCATCAACATGACATACCTACTTCAATTATGTACAGCGATATTAGTATAGACACAAGAATGCTTTTGTGGCCTTCTTACAGCAGCCATTGTAGTTATCTTTCAGAGAAACTGAAATGTTGTTTTTCTTCTTATCTGAGAAAGCTGAGTGTTCGCTATAGGGCGTATTTATAAAACCCTTCTTATCAGATGGCGTGAGTAGTCCGCCATAAACAGTTGATTATTTTAAAGTCTTGGCATTCTAATGACACCAAATAAAACTTACGATTGATTAGTTTAAAAAAATCAGAACTAGCTTTGTACCGAAACAGTTGCACATTGTGTTCATTTGAATGCGACATTTGAAGACAGGTGGAAACACTTCCATGTAGTAATTGATAAAGACAAGGAATGTGAACGGACAGGAGCCTCGGGCATGCTGGTTCTAGAAAACTACTCATTCAATTAAATAAAGTAAATATTTACCAGCAGATCTCAGCCAGTGTTCCGATGAAAAGGCGGATGTTTTTTATTGTTGACCCTCCCTGGCACACGCGGGACCCCACGCCCTTGGCTAGTTGTTTAATGAGTGCCGTTACCGGAACTTTATTACAAAAGCGACGACATTGTTTCCGTAAAAAAACACGACACTATTTTTATATATTTTCTTGAGTAATGTAAGTAATGTATGGGTCCAAACTGAATCAATACATGTCAATTCGCCATTACCACATCACCCATTGGAACATGCAGACTTCCCAAGAGACATTGAAAACAATAGTTTATGCAAAAGGGGGAAAGGGGGGGGGGGGGGCTGGGGGGGGGGGGGGGGGGGGGCAAACAAAGTGTACGGGGTGATGTGGAAGTGGCGTATGGGTTGGGAAAGTTTCAAATTTTTACATCAATGATCTTCGAGCACAATCGACCCAAATTATTGACAGAGGAGGAGAAGGTCTTTTCATTGCATGTCGAGTGATTCCGAGGTCTACAGGCGGTTCCGCTCAGTCAGGGCCCGCGGTCCTGTCCAATCTTATCCATGTGATCTATTAATTTCCGACAACAAGTCTTACTCTCGCACACCAAGGTCGTGCAAATAAAAGTAAACAACACATGGAGCTATAAATGTGCGTGTAGCGGGAATTGTTGGTTGGTGAGCCGGGATCTTGGAATTGAAATCAGTAAAATCAGTTTCCTGAAACGTGAAAACTGGTTGCAGAAACAAAATTATGTCTCATTTTCCTTGTACATTCATTCCTTATAAACTAATTCTCTTTCGATTAAAGGCAAAATAGAGTATCAAAAAGGATGATAGGTAGGGAGAATATGAATGGATTCCCCGTGATTCGGTATACTTCATGGCGAGAGAGCACTCAACACAACCCCTTACGACTTTCTCGATCTGATGACGATATTATCGTATCAGTTTATGCGCCATGCCACCTTAAACACGGAGGACCTTCGAGTCAAGAGCTTTCTCTAAGCCTGCGGGATTTGATAGTTTATTTTTTGTTGTATGTTAGAAGCTCACGTCAGCCTTGACCTTCTGAAGTCCCTTGGCACCATTCTTGCCGATATCATCTCCGATTTACTGTGACGAAACTACCACTTGCTGAATCTGTCAAATGTCTATTGAAACCTGAAGATGATCGACGCTATCATTGTGATGCAATCAGTGGAGCTGAAATGAATCCTGATCTACAGATGAAGCACATAAATACTTGGACAAAAGACCACAAGATTAGGATCACAGATTTTGCGGGGAAGCTTGGCTTTTTGCGACTCGGTGGTAGACGACATTGCCAAGATGCCTGGGCTTCCCCTTGTGCACTCTAACAAGGTTCATTGTCAAAATAATGCCGGGTATTCCGAAGTATGAAATCACTGACGTAGAATTCAACCTTCAAACTCTCTATTCACAATTAGGAGATCCCTCTTAATTGATTCGTCGATAAGACAAGGTCGCTACAAAAGTCAAATGCTTTTGACACGTTGCCAGGTCGGTAAGGATAACGCGTAACTTCCGGCGAGCCGACACGAGTTTTCTGACAGCGCGGGGCTTATGCGCAGAAAAACATCCAATTTGACCCAAACACAGCGCAAGATCAGTCAGTCTAACATCGAGTACCACACAGTTGACATCGAAGATGAGGCGAGCTCAGGTGGTTATAGTATTCATTGGTTCCTTGGCTCTTTATTCAACTCTGGTATCAGGACAATGTGACCAGAGAGATCGAGGTGGCCCTCTAACATGTTGCCGTGGAAGGAATAGTACTTGTGCCGTAGAGCGATACGAGAACGAGTCCGAAAATAACAAACTTAGAAGAAGAGTTTGTTTCTGTGACGCTTTCTGTGAACCGGCTGGTGATTGTTGTCCTGACTTTGCACGCGTCAAGAAAGAATGCAAAATTCAAGGTAAATTTTTAATAGAGTCTCAGTTGTCAGTAAGCCAGTCAGGCACACCTTTATGCTTACTCTACTCATTAGATTCTTTATTAAATCCTCCAAATTATTTTGTGATAAAGTGATGCTGGGAGAAACTAGAGTTCCATCGGAACACACCAGAACTTTAAATCGTGACTAGTCATGAATAATCAATGCCTTGTACCCGGGTTTGTATGATCATGATTGCATTGGCTATTTGATACTTTAGTAGATACTTCTGGGACCTTATCTTTCTCGTGTAGTACGATAATTTGGACTTACAAGCCGCAGGGTATGATTCTTCAGTTGTTAATCTTGAAGCTTATCTTCCCTAAACTGAATCACTGATACAGTTCGGTGCCATGGGATTTAGCGGCAATCATGACTAAAGGTAGTAGAATTTGAGACGCGCGCGTCAAATGACCTTGAAGACGTGAGTGTAAACCCGGGGTGTAAAATTCACCTTCGTGCAGTATGTAACTCTGCTCAATAAATAATAATAATAATAAATAAGTTCTTGAGAACGCATCATACAATAGTCTCGATGCTTTTAACAATTAATAAGGACGAAACAATTAAACTGGTTGTTCATTGCTTCTACACGAGTAACTTATTATAATTGTAATGAACTTCGGAATGTCTGTTAATGTGCGTGAAATAATGATAAACTTAAATCCAAAAGCAAACATCATTATCTTTTTATTTATATCCTAAGATGAGAAATATATTTCAGCTGGTCGCATTGTTATTCCTCCATTTGGCTCGTGCAGTTTTTGGTGGTGAAAACTCAGCAAATTTGCTTTGGCAGAGTGTTCTAAATGTAGACGGACGGTTAAATATCAATTAATTATGTCAAAGTCCATTGTTTATTGGTGTGTTTTGTTCGCACAATAGAGCCGGAGATTTTTGATTTCTACATATCTTGAAGTCTTCCATTCAAAGCCTGTCATTATCTAAATTGTCGTTTGAACATAGACAAGGTCATTATTAACCCTTCAGAAAGTTCCGCTCGCGGATGTGCGAGTGGTTTGTGTACTAACTGTGCATCATTGCTTAACAGGCTCTCTTCATACCCATCATCGTGCATTGTACTAAGATAAGAATCAACTGTCAGACGGAATGCAGTCTAAATATACGTTTGTAGCAAGTAAACAAGAAATTCCAATGTTTTGAAGACTCGGATTCCTTGTCACATGACGTCACAATATATTGCAGATGCTCCGCAAAATTGGTGGTATTCAACATGTTGTACATGTTGGAGCGCGACGTGGTAAGCAGCACTGGTGTTTTGAGAGTCCAATTTTGAGAGTCCTATTCTTTTTTATCCTTTTCGCTCTACACGATAGGAAAGTTCCGGGAAGAAAGCCAAAATAGCACCGGTCGAGTTGGACACAGTCAGGGACTTGTTCTGACATTACATTCTTGTGGTTTTTTAGCTTCTTTGTTCTCCTTAGAAACGTCTAGAAAACACTTTAAATTATCGCTCTTTTATTCACTTTATATCGAGGCACGACTGAACTATTGTTTGCTACCCGGGTATCGTCTTCTGTCGGCTTAATTAATTAAAGCGTTTGGGTTTCCTGACACTAGTTGGAGAAAGGAGTTTATACCACGTTTTCCAGACCCCCGGCTTTTGAGGTTTTGCATGCACTTCAAAATGAGTCTTTGACGTTTCTCAGTAAAGGATACCACATGGCGTTTTGTAGCGATTGAATGTGATATCCGCCCTTCCCGATCCTTGCAAGGAGACTTTCCTGAATAAGAAACTACAATGACCTTGGGGACCAAGACGAAAATCCTTTCATATTTCTCATGTCTTTGGTAATAATCTCGCTCTTTTATAGACTCAACCTTTCACCCTCGTGAAATGGTAGGGATTTCCTCTGTACAGCGACATAAGGAGGCTATACATACTTCAGTAACCTTTGGGAAAACAGAACGGACTTGAAAACCATTAATGATCAGTTGCGTCTTTGTTAACGGCTGTGTGTATGACTGGGATTGCACTCTATCGCGGTGTTGTTCAGTATAATAAACTGCTACATGATTCTTAAACGGTTCGGACATTCCGTCGTGTTACTAGCAACAACCATATCTTGCTGTGTAGGTATTTAAAGATGAATTACTAATCTAAATATATCAACATTGGAATGTAAGGTATAGGCATAGTTAATTATAACTATTGGCGCTGCGATGGGTAGCTTCACTTGATCTGAATTCAGCTGTTAATCGCGCACGCTCTAAGCTCCTTGGAATGTAAAGCGGCCGACAAGGTCCCGAACTAGACGAATTATTGTCAGTCAAAGATAGACATTTCCCAAGTCCAGTTAAATGAACTCAAGACAATACAGTTCCAAGTCAAATTCAATAAAGGTCTTTCCGAGGTATCAAACTCGACGAACAAGAGAACCAGATAGATCTATAGATACCATTCTTTTTGCAAACGTCTGAAGGTACTAATTATGTGAGAGAGAAAATCACGTGACAGCTATTTTTGTCAAGCTTTGTTCCCAGATCGATTGATTGGTACAAATGAATACAAATTACAGTAGATGGGCAGTGTTTAGTCACCTTTCGTGATATTTATTAAGTTTGTTGAAACTCTTATATCTTCAGCGACAAATGAGCGACAGACTTCAGTGGCTGATCGATCCAGGATTTTGAAAAGGGGGGTTCTTCTAGGGGGTCCGGGGGCATGGCAGGGCTCCATGGTACCCTTTGGTACCTCCCGGCTAGATCCGCTACTGGACTTTACCCGGGACTTTACCATTGAGTTTCCGATGCCGCTATTGTTGAACAGCCGAATGAATAATTTCCAATCCTATCCTAACTTTATAATTTCACACTTATGTACTGTATCTAAAATTAAGACAATAATATTGAAACTCACAAAAGACTAAGGCATTCATATCTCTTTGCCTCTTCTGCCAGGAACACTTCTTTCGACGTTTAACAAACTGTGACTCGTGATTCAAGTTTGTGGATCAACTTGACGAGTACAAGTGTATCACATTTCCACGGTATTGTACTGGAAATTGAACGACAACTGCGAAATTAAGTAGCACCGAGCTTTTTCTTGTTGCTGTTGTTTGTCTGTCGTTATTTGAACTGTATTTGTTTTCGTTTTGCGCTTGCAGGTTTTGCGTGGAATTCCAAAGCCAAAGTTTAATATGTTGACTCCAATTCACGCAATAACTATTGAGAGCTTAACACCTTTTAATTGATTGTTGATAGCATAGATTATTCATTCAGACCATCACTGTCAATCTAACACGAACAAACCAAACGCACATAGCAATATCCCACCTCCAGCCAGCTGTCCATTCCGTTTAGTATCTAAAGATGTCGATGGTTAAACGAGAAAATGTGCACATTTACATTACACTCTGTGATGAACTTGTTTAGCTGCCCATTTGTTCAACTGATTGGTCTGGTCTGCCACGCGACGGTCCAACTGTGAACTTACGAATAATGACTACCCTGCTTCCGGTTTACTCGAAGCCGCTTCTAAAGTGCTGAAAACGTGATGTCTAGGCTCGTGCCTCTACCACGCAATTTATTTATCCATGTCAAAACTTTAGCATAAGTCAAAGTTTTGATAGGGTGAGGGTTTGGAGCGTATTATTTGGCTCACGAGCAAATTTTCCTTGACAAGGAAGATAGACTTGCTCGTGTAGATGACAAAAACATCGCCAATTTTTCCTTGTCGCCAATTTTTCCTTGTCAAGGAAAACTTGCTCGTGTAGATGACAAAAAATTGTCAATTTTTCCTTGTCAAGGAAAACTTGCTCGTGTAGATGACAAAAAATTGTCAATGTTTCCTTGTCAAGGAAAACTTGCTCGTGTAGATGACAAAAAATTGTCAATGTTTCCTTGTCAAGGAAAACTTGTTCGTGAAGATGTGGCTTTAGTGAGAGAATAAGCAGTAATGACAGATCGGTGATATTGAGCTTCGATTTTTTTTTCATTTAAAAGAATTAAAAAGGCCATCGAAGCAATCTACTGAAAGCTAGACGCTGTGACTCATTCCTAAGCAATAAACCGATTAGTTTTGCAAGACCAAGAGAAATAACAAATTGTTGTATAATTCATGCAGTTAAATAAATAGTTTCTTTGATGAATGACTTTTTAGAACTGTTGAATCATAACCAGAGGCAAAGGTCATTCAGCTCTTTGTCGCATGCAACTGCGGTTTCTTTTCTTGAATAATAATAACAATAATAACAATAATGATAATAGTAATAAAAATGATTATAAAATAACATATATATAACGCGCGCGCTCTGATTGGCTAGAAGCTCCCAAAAACCGTGTTTGTAAAAGTGAATATAAACATGGTTTCCGTGACCTTGAGAGACCTTGAAGCGATGCAGTGGATTCAATTCGACAATTTTTTTTTTTCTGTTGTCAAACATGTTTTATTTACTAAACAAAAGCCAAAGAATTACAGCATTTCTTATTTTCTCAAGTTCAACTTCTATCTAAATGTGATTTTGTTGTTTTGAAGCCGAACAAACGACGAGTGACAGATGAGTCGTCCTATATTTTGAACATTGAATAACGAGGAAAACTAAATGTCCCGCGTGTTTGTAAAAGTGAATATAAACACGGAAAATGTGTTGTATTGCTTAAATAATAATAATAGTAATAATAATAATAACAATAATAATAATGATAATAATAATGATAATAATAACAATAACAATAACAATAATGATAATGATAATAATAATAATAACAATAATAATCATATTCATTTTGAAATCACTAGTAAATCCTGCAATCTGATTGGCTAAAAATGGTGCGATTAAATCATTAATTGCACTATTTTGGATCATTAATTGCAACAATTTTTTTTTTAAAATTTTCGCACTGAAACTCTAATTCTATTAAATTCAAACGATTCTTCATAAAAAGTAATTTGTTATTTAGAATGAAAGAGTTGTATTTTAGGCATCAAAATTATTCTTATTATTGCAACTTACCACCTAAATATAACGAGTGTATTTGAAAAGATTTCAAAATGAATATGATTAATAGGTAATTGAACTTCGTGTCGTGCAATTTTGGTCTGAAATCATACTCGTGATAACAAATTGCACTCCCGCTACGCGGTCGTGCAATTTTGTAATCACTCGTATGATTTCAGACCAAATTGCACTCCACTCAGTTCTATTACCATTACTAATAACAATATTAAATAATAATGATAATAATAATAATAATGATAATAATAATAATAATAATAATAATAATAATAATGATAATCATAATCATAATCATAATAATAATCATAATAATAATAATAATAATAATAATAATAGTAATAATAATGATAATAATAATGATAATAATAATAATAATGAATGAATGAATGAATAAACCTTTATTTAAACAGGGTTGTCCCTTCAGTGTATATAATACACTATCAGTACTCCATTTGACTTTGTCTTCGCTAAAGTTGAAAAATCGGCCCGAATTCGAAAAATCTTCAACTTTAACGATCGTTTCTCGCTCAGTTTCTGCAGTGTCAGCCAAAGAAAACTTGCTTGAATTGTCAGTGAGATGTCTATATTTATGTGCTTTTTCCATTTCTTGTTCTTGAGATTTGTTTCTCGGTCTATTTTAGCTCTTTTTAGCGAGAAAACAACTATCGGGTTTGTTTGGCCAATGGTTACCATGGTGATTCGCTACTAGGGGACTATCACTATTAGATCCCAAGTAGCGTAGCCAATCAGATTGCAGGATATGTGATAGACCACTAGTTTGTTTATACTAATAGTGTATATTGGTGTAGTTAGTAATGCCCAGGTTTATTGGAATCATTCTAATGCATCAATGCGCGTTTGATCATATCCATATGTTAAAGTTGCGCTTTATAAATATTTATTATTATTATTATTATTATTATTATATATATGTGCGAAGTACAAAATAACAAATTATTGTTATTATTATTATTATTATTATTATTATTATTATCATTATCATTATCATCATTGTTATTTATAACTATTGATTAGGGCTCCTATTGATAACAGTGATAAAGGTAATAAACGAAGGCTACACCACTCTTGACTCGTGTTTTGTTCATTTGTTATTTGATTTATGAAAGTTTTTCAACAAAAGAACCAACTTTTCTGGTTTAGTTTTAACTAAACAGCTCGATTAGTTCAGCCAAATGTGTACTTATGACTAGCATACAATTCGTATTCTTCTATGCAAATTAAACAAGATATATTGGTATAAAATTAAGTATGCTAGACACTCACTCTTTTGTTTTCTTTTGTTTCTTTGCATCTAATAAACACTGACAGCTAATTAGTAGTGCCCAGGTTTATTGGAATCACTAGTACTCTATAATTTAAACTTGATTGGTTGCTGAGCGTGCACTATTATGTTATAGAAGCACGGAGCAGCGAAAACAAAGCAGAAAGCCTGTTTAAAACTAGTTTTATATTCAGACATGATATGTTCTACGTATATACTTTATTTTTCCGAGCTTTCGGGCTCTTGGCCCATCATCAGGGACGTTTTATATTATAAAGCGAATAGAAGATGACTCTCCATGCTTCTATACAAAGATAATGCACTTCTGAGGTCTTGAAAGCTGCTGAATGTACCCACGTTCCGCTCGTGCATTCACTAGGAGCTTTCAAGATCTCATCGTGCATTATTTTTGTATAGAAGCACGGAGAGTCATCTTCTATTAGTTAAATAAAAACTACTAGCTAGTAATACTACTAATAGTAATTGTAATGAAGTGTATATATTGGCTTTCTCCATCTTGTTTTCCTCATTTCGAATTCTACCAAATCGTGCTTTAGCTTTTTTCTTTGTTTGTTTGAACTTTGTTGTCCGTTTTTCTCGTTGTCGCCAATATTTGTTCTTGATGCATTTCCACCGATTCATGATCGTATATTTAATATCTCGTCCACTTTGTGAAGCACAGACTACATTGGTTAGTGCGCGGCCTTCTAAGCGAGAGGTATTGTTTTGGTTCGATTCTTCATGACCTCACATCCTTGTTTCGACTTCCCTCTAATCCGTGTAGCTCAGTGCAGCTTTAAATTCCCGTAGAACGGAGCACTGATGTAGGGAGGGGACAGAGAGCGCACTGTCCACCCTCTGGAAGAACACTTTCGAGTGTAGGGTCACGGGCGTTAAATATTGTACCTCTACTTCTTACACAACTTATGGAAAACTTTCATTCTTGTAGGTGTGCAGGAGTGTGTAGTGTCCACGTGGTCCCGATGGACGTCGTGCTCGCATACTTGTGGCGTCGGAAGACAAAAGCGACACCGCGACGTCATTGTTAAGCCTTCTTATGAAGGAGGCAAGACTTGCCCGCCGTTGAGACAGCGAAGAGGTTGTTTCCTGAAGCACTGTGGAGAATCGGCAGGTACTAACGGAGAGCACTGATGGAGGGAGGGGGTAAATGGGTGCACCTTCGAGCGCTTCATACATGAGCCCCTGGCTCGGGAGATTGGGCAACCACTCCCCGCGTTATCGAAGTAAAATAAATACCTTTACATTTTACTGTGTTTGTATTCTATAGTCTTGTCAATTGTGCCTTACAATTTGCGAATCCTGAAGGAAAACGATGACGTTTTGAATGAATGTGTACATAGTCATCTATCCGGCGTAAAGTAATTGCATGGTGTATCATTATTATTTCCAGGGATGGCACGCGTCTTGCCGAGAAGATATCAAAGGCTGCCCTCGAGATACGAGGAAATTCTACCAGCCAAGAGAAAAGAATTTTACGAAGAAAAAGAAAAGTAAGTATAGTTGACTCTCTTTGAGCGACCACTCTCGTAAGCGACCATCTCCCTTAAGCGTCCACCTTTACAAAACCCCGTTTTGTTTCTCATATACTGTAATCACTGTAATTAAAAGCGACCATCTCTCGTAAGCGACCACTAACTCCAGATCCCGAGGTGGTCGCTTACGAGGGAATCAACGGTACTATATATGCCTGATGCCTTTCACGTTGTACATAAAAACTGTAAAAAAAAAATTCCAAGTCCACGTCTCCCGACTAAGGACGCAGTACATCCACGTCACATCCCCAATAAATCATGGTTTCTGTAAAACCACATCCAACCACTAAGGTAACGCTTCTCCTCTGACTCCACCATATTAAGTTCCCCCTCTTTATAACGCTTCTCCTCAGACCCCACCATATTAAGGTCCCCCTCTTTATAACGCTTCTCCTCAGATCCCACCATATTAAGTTCCCCCTCTTTATAAAGGATCACTTACTTACGTACTTACAGACTTACGCTCCCATCAGAGACTTACCGTTTTTTTTTTTTTTCCCCCACAGTTTTATTCAATTATTTTGTAAATTTTACAATGTGTTGTTACACAAACATATCAATATAGTTACAACATTGAGATAATATACAAATCAAATCTATCACTTATCACTGGTTTTCATCTGTTAGGAGGCCAAGTTATTGTGCAATGTTCAAAATCGAGTCCAAGCATCCATATTGTCAAGGAACATGGGCCAGGGACCTTGATCCATTGAAACCTGTATGTGTAGAATGCCAAAACTCGGCTATGGATGTGAAGGGTCGTTGTAAAGGTCATGGCGTCCTAGGAGAACTCACATCCTGGGTTGCTGTAGATATATACAGCTGTCATGGAGAATGGCTTAGGATTGGCCCACTTATGCGAAACTGTAGCTGTAAGGATAAGAATTTCAACAACTTTATTTTTGTATAAACCTAGCAACTACTAGCTAATGTATACTCAAGTTTTGACTCATATTAAGAAAGAAACTCTGGGCGAGCATACGACCAAAATATCTTTGATTTCAGAATTTTGGCATCATTTCGAGAAGTTCAGATTTTGATTGTATTTTGAAGATTCCAGAAAGTTTTGCTTTTTATCTGTTCTTTTTGTAGGAACGTTTTGCTCAAACACAGTTAACCTTTATTTACTAATTATAAAACTGATTACTTTGAGTTTCACCAGCGCAATAAGGCAAATGCAGACTTTAAATTTGTGAGCTTTTTCTCTCTCGAGGCATCTAAATATAGTAGGTATGTTTTAGTCTTATAGGACGTCTTTATCAAATATCATATCGCGATCCATGGCCAATCGACATCAGAGAGTTGTACCTTGATCAACCCTCAGTTCTGAGTCACCGGAGGTGTTATGATAGAGCCAACCACCTTTCTATCGAACCATAAACACACTTTTTTTGGCTCAGTCATGTGATTTATAACAATGCCCATGGCAACGGCTCAAATGGAGGGCAAACAATTTTGAAAGAAGACAAGGAAATCTTGTGCAAGTATCCTCAAGTATCCTCGAAATGTTCGCCCTCCAGTACAACCACGTGATTGTAGAGCAGATATCGTATGACTGTGAAAAAACACGGCGTACGGCACGGTCACGACACGAAATCATTCGCAATACTAAAGGCTCGGACACACTGTGCAACTTTTCTTGCAACGTTAAGTTGCGCGCAACAGTTACAGAAGTAGGATCGAGTTCTACTTCTGCAACTTGCGCGCAACGTTGCATCGTGTGACACCGCAAAAAAACTAATGTTGCGCGCAACGTTGCAAAAAAAGTTGCACCGTTTGTCTGGGCCTTAAATCATCACGGCCACGTGCCGTAAGTTTCACACCGTCATACTAAATCTGCTCTATCCCTGAAAAATGCGTACTCACCCAAAAACACAAGAAAGACACAGAGAAAGGTCGACGTTTAAATATGGTACAGTATTTATGGTCCCTGTATAGGTCACGACCGATCCTCCGAGTACAGTGATCCCAGAATTGATTTTTGTTTAAATAAATCACTTGAAATATATCCAATGTGAAATAAATAAACGTTAGTTAGCTTAATATAATTATGTAGAAACACGAAATCGAGAGCGAATCCAAGTCATTACCGTTCGGATTTGGCGCGAAAAGTCGCCTGTAGGTGGTACGTTTACCCGGCCGGCGGACTGCCTGTGGCACGCCGAGTTGAAAAATGGGCTTTCTTTTTCTTATGGCCGCAAATCGCCAACTGGGTACCAAGGCGCATGCGCGCTGTGCCGCTGAGGAAAACCGAAGGCTCATTGCTCATTGCTGAAGTCCACCGAGTGAACGCTTATATAGTGTCTTGTAAATTGTAAGCTTCCTTTCTCTCGTCATTAATTAGAACGAATTAGCCAATGTACTGTGCTGTTCACGTGTTTAATTTTACAATGAACTTACAATAGCATTACACGATCAGACGTCTTAGTCTGGTATGAGCTACCGCTGACATGACTGCTTGCTGTCGTAAGCTCATTGTGAAATATACTGATAGATATAGTCTGATAGGTAGTCACATTGTGTTGTCCAAAGAATACCCCGGCTCATTTATAGCGAAGCAATAGAACATATTAAAAGAGAGTAAAAGTATATAGCCGTATGACTTGTAGCCTGAGTAGCCCGGCGCAGGGAAAAAAGGAGGGGAAGAAAGGGGGGAGGGGGGAGGGGGAGGAGTTTAACCTTATTATCGATCATATTACACATGTCCCTAGAGAACTTCACTGGCGACACTTAGCTTAAACCTGGGCCGTATTATATATTAGGGGGTTATAATCATAATCATAATAATAATAACAATAATTGCTGACGCAGCGAGCGAGCCTGAAGCGAGCGAGCAAGGAAGCAATTCTAATTCATTCACATAGGCAGAAAAAATCTCGATTTTTACGGCATGCAGTTTCCAATAACCATCATGCAATTCTCAAGAACCATCATGCAATTCTCAAGAACCATCATGCAATTCTCAAGAACCATCATGCAATTCTCAAGAACCATCATGCAATTCTCAAGAACCATCATGCAATTCTCAAGAACCATCATGCTTTTCGCGCCAACTCCCACATACGCTATAGCCTGAAGCGAGTTGTTTTCCTATTCAAGCTTTCGCGTTTCTGATCGGTAAATGTCGTGCCCAAAATCTGTGTCCCTAATTAATTTGTACATGTGTATGTTTCTTTAGCCGGTATATCCTGACTCGTAAGCCCATCAGATACTGTATCTTGTGCTTTTCGTGGGAATTGTGTAGTTCAGAAGATCACCGTATAATTGAGCTGATTAGTGCCGGCTGACCGTGTGTCAGTTTCAAGTGTGAATATTCGCATTGAAATCTCAATTATAAGTAATACATTAGTTATTCATAAGCTATCCAGTTTTTCAAATAGACAAATACTATTCAAAACAAAGAAAGGTAGACTCGCCTAATAATTTGCATACTTGGCATAAAACAAAACATTTCATAACTACAGTAGTCTAAGCTCTCCGGCACCAACTCTTATCCACAACTACTAACATTGCATTCACCGTCAGCATTCACTGCTGTTAGGTAGCCTAGTAATAATAATAATAGAGTTCGATGAACTTCAAATTTCACATGTAAAGAGTACTCGCCAAAAGAAACATTTCCTTCGTTTTAGTTTTATCAATGTTACGATTTTTGGCGGGAAAATGACGTCACCAATTTAGTGTAAATTTTAATAAGCTCTGTTTGAAAGATTACACTTTAGTTACACTTTAGTGCACGTGATTGGTACCGCTGAACGACGAACAATCCAAATCCACAAGACCAGCGGTTACACTTTAGAACACGTGATTGGATCGCCGAATGACGAACAATCCAAATCCACAAGACCAGCGGTTACACTTTAGAACACGTGATTGGATCGCTGAATGACGAACAATCCAAATCCACAAGACCAGCGGTTACACTTTAGAACACCTGATTGGTACCGCTGAACGACGAACAATCCAAATCCACAAGACCAGCGGTTACACTTTAGAACACGTGATTGGTATCGCTGAATGACGAACAATCCAAATCCACAAGACCAGCGGTTACACTTTAGAACACGTGATTGGTATCGCTGAACGACGAACAATCCAAATCCACAAGACCAGCGGTTACACTTTAGAACACGTGATTGGTATCGCTGAACGACGAACAATCCAAATCCACAAGACCAGCGGTTACACTTTAGAACACGTGATTGGTACCGCTGAACGACGAACAATCCAAATCCACAAGACCAGCGGTTACACTTTAGAACACGTGATTGGTATCGCTGAACGACGAACAATCCAAATCCACAAGACCAGCGGTTACACTTTAGAACACGTGATTGGTATCGCTGAACGACGAACAATCCAAATCCACAAGACCAGCGGTTACACTTTAGAACACGTGATTGGTATCGCTGAACGACGAACAATCCAAATCCACAAGACCAGCGGTTACACTTTAGAACACGTGATTGGTATCGCTGAACGACGAACAATCCAAATCCACAAGACCAGCGGTTACACTTTAGAACACGTGATTGGTATCGCTGAACGACGAACAATCCAAATCCACAAGACCAGCGGTTACACTTTAGAACACGTGATTGGTATCGCTGAACGACGAACAATCCAAATCCACAAGACCAGCGGTTACACTTTAGAACACGTGATTGGTATCGACGAACAATCCAAATCCACAAGACCAGCGGTTACACTTTAGAACACGTGATTGGTATCGCTGAACGACGAACAATCCAAATCCACAAGACCAGCGGTTACACTTTAGAACACGTGATTGGTATCGCTGAACGACGAACAATCCAAATCCACAAGACCAGCGGTTACACTTTAGAACACGTGATTGGTATCGCTGAACGACGAACAATCCAAATCCACAAGACCAGCGGTTACACTTTAGAACACGTGATTGGTATCGCTGAACGACGAACAATCCAAATCCACAAGACCAGCGGTTACATGTTAGAACACGTGTTTGCATGGTTTTGCTGAACGACGAACAATCCACATCCACAAGAGGACGGTGAAGACCAATGTGAATACTGTGAAGACTGAAGCACAGGATGCAATCAGTATGTATATCCCCGTGGCCTGTAAACATAGAATAATCGTGATACCGGTAAGTCAAGACAAGGTAATCACGTGATCATTGACGTGGTACACTTTGCTATCGCCACTATTCGTCATTAAATCACGTGATCAACATCGTCACTATTCGTCATTAAATCACGTGATCAACATCGTCACTATTCGTCATTAAATCACGTGATCAACATCGTCACTATTCGTCATTAAATCACGTGATCAACATCGTCACTATTCGTTACTAAATCACGCAATCAATATCGTCACTATTCGTTACTACTAAATCACGTGATCAATATCGTCACTATTCGTCATTAGATCACGTAATCACCATCGTCACTATTCTTCGCTAAATCACGTGATCAACATCGTCACTATTCGTCATTAAATCACGTGATCAATATCGTCACTATTCGTCATTAAATCACGTGATCAACATCGTCACTATTCGTCATTAAATCACGTGATCAACATCGTCACTATTCGTTACTAAATCACGCAATCAATATCGTCACTATTCGTTACTAAATCACGTGATCAATATCGTCACTATTCGTCATTAGATCACGTAATCACCATCGTCACTATTCTTCGCTAAATCACGTGATCAACATCGTCACTATTCGTTACTAAATCACGTGATCAACATCGTCACTATTCGTCATTAGATCACGTAATCACCATCGTCACTATTCATCGCTAAATCACGTGATCAACATCGTCACTATTCGTTACTAAATCACGTGATCAACATCGTCACTATTCGTCATTAGATCACGTAATCACCATCGTCACTATTCTTCGCTAAATCACGTGATCAACATCGTCACTATTCGTTACTAAATTAACGTGATCAACATCGTCACTATTCGTTACTAAATCACGTGATCAACATCGTCACTATTCGTCACTAAATCACGCAATCAATATCGTCACTATTCGTTACTAAATCACGTTATCACCATCGTCACTATTCGTCATTAAATCACGTGATCAACATCGTCACTATTCGTTACTAAATCACGTGATCAACATCGTCACTATTCGTTACTAAATTAACGTGATCAACATCGTCACTATTCGTCATTAGATCACGTAATCACCATCGTCACTATTCTTCGCTAAATGACGTGATCAACATCGTCACTATTCGTTACTAAATTAACGTGATCAACATCGTCACTATTCGTTACTAAATCACGTGATCAACATCGTCACTATTCGTTACTAAATCACGTGATCAACATCATCACTATTCGTTACTAAATTAACGTGATCAACATCGTCACTATTCGTCATTAGATCACGTAATCACCATCGTCACTATTCTTCGCTAAATCACGTGATCAACATCGTCACTATTCGTTACTAAATCACGTGATCAACATCGTCACTATTCGTCATTAGATCACGTAATCACCATCGTCACTATTCATCGCTAAATCACGTGATCAACATCGTCACTATTCGTTACTAAATCACGTGATCAACATCGTCACTATTCGTCATTAGATCACGTAATCACCATCGTCACTATTCTTCGCTAAATCACGTGATCAACATCGTCACTATTCGTTACTAAATTAACGTGATCAACATCGTCACTATTCGTTACTAAATCACGTGATCAACATCGTCACTATTCGTTACTAAATCACGCAATCAATATCGTCACTATTCGTTACTAAATCACGTGATCACCATCGTCACTATTCGTTACTAAATCACGTGATCAACATCGTCACTATTCGTTACTAAATCACGTGATCAACATCGTCACTATTCGTTACTAAATTAACGTGATCAACATCGTCACTATTCGTCATTAGATCACGTAATCACGTCATATTCGTCACTATTCTTCGCTAAATGACGTGATCAACATCGTCACTATTCGTTACTAAATTAACGTGATCAACATCGTCACTATTCGTTACTAAATTAACGTGATCAACATCGTCACTATTCGTCATTAAATCACGTGATCAACATCGTCACTATTCGTTACTAAATCACGTGATCAACATCGTCACTATTCGTTACTAAATTAACGTGATCAACATCGTCACTATTCGTCATTAGATCACGTAATCACCATCGTCACTATTCTTCGCTAAATGACGTGATCAACATCGTCACTATTCGTTACTAAATTAACGTGATCAACATCGTCACTATTCGTTACTAAATCACGTGATCAACATCGTCACTATTCGTTACTAAATCACGTGATCAACATCGTCACTATTCGTTACTAAATTAACGTGATCAACATCGTCACTATTCGTTACTAAATCACGTGATCAACATCGTCACTATTCGTTACTAAATCACGTGATCAACATCGTCACTATTCGTTACTAAAATCACGTGATCAACATCGTCACTATTCGTTACTAAATTAACGTGATCAACATCGTCACTATTCGTTACTAAATCACGTGATCAACATCGTCACTATTCGTCATTAGATCACGTAATCACTATCGTCACTATTCTTCGCTAAATCACGTGATCAACATCGTCACTATTCGTTACTAAATTAACGTGATCAACATCGTCACTATTCGTTACTAAATCACGTGATCAACATCGTCACTATTCGTTACTAAATCACGTGATCAACATCGTCACTATTCGTTACTAAATTAACGTGATCAACATCGTCACTATTCGTTACTAAATCACGTGATCAACATCGTCACTATTCGTTACTAAATCACGTGATCAACGTCGTCACTATTCGTTACTAAATTAACGTGATCAACATCGTCACTATTCGTTACTAAATCACGTGATCAACATCGTCACTATTCGTTACTAAATTAACGTGATCAACATCGTCACTATTCGTTACTAAATCACGTGATCAACATCGTCACTATTCGTCATTAGATCACGTAATCACTATCGTCACTATTCTTCGCTAAATCACGTGATCAACATCGTCACTATTCGTTACTAAATTAACGTGATCAACATCGTCACTATTCGTTACTAAATCACGTGATCAACATCGTCACTATTCTTTACTAAATCACGTGATCAACATCGTCACTATTCGTTACTAAATCACGTGATCAACATCGTCACTATTCGTCATTAATCACGTGATCACCATCGTCACTATTCGTAACTGAATCACGTGATCATATATTATCTGCCACCTCGTGACCAAGTAAATGTTATACTCGTGCGCCAGAGCCGCCCTCACAATGTTTGAATATTAAGAAAAGATTGAGTATTAAGAGGATATTTATTTCAACGTTAAAATCGCGTAATATCCGCCAAAAGCGCCAAAAACTACTTTTGAACAGTTTGAATTTCGATTTTCGCTTTGGATTAACACTCTAATTTTGTTTTAACTGAGCACAAACTATTAAAATCAAAGTAGTTTGTCTGCCTAAAGCTGTTTTAGCGTTGTATAAAGCCATTTCCTGCTTTTTGTTTCAAATTTGAGGTAATTATCTAGCCCATGTGGACAGTTTTCAAATCAAAATTTCACTTTGGATTAACACTCTAATTTCACTTTTACCGGTCAAAAACCATCACAAATAACTTGAACTCTTTGCTGAAGCAGTTGTAGCCTTGTACAAAACGTATTTTCCAACCTATTGGTTTTTGGCGCTCAATACGCGCGTTCGTAAACAATCTTCTCTTAATTCATTTCCAACGGTAATCTTTCGACACTTTGCTTCAGTAATTAGTCGTTAGAAATAAATAAAGCAGTAATTTGGAATGCCGTGGTTCATATGTTTGCTCATATTGTTAGCCTCAACTTACTTCATCGTTGCGTACACTGTTTGTCTCTTCTTCTTGTACACACTTCTTACTCTCAATCAAGCACTTGTTTCTTTCCAACATACGGTGAAATGTGCTATCGTCTGAGCTGAATTCACCACAGGTTGGAAACCCGGGGGGTGCAGGAGGCTGATGGGTAAACGACTCGTTGAAAATTAAACCCATTCCTTCTGCAAGATGGTTTCCCACGTGACAGTGAACAAGCCAGTAGCCTTTGCAACGAAAAACTGTTTTAGATTTTTTTTTGTTCTCTTAGCTTAAAATTTTTAAAAATTAAAAAAATTGTCTTTGACTCACAAAAAAATAAATACAAACTACAATTGCCCTATGTCATTATGACGTAACGGCTTATTTATGAGGGGGACAGAATCGTGAAGAACAATAGAAATTTGAACTAAATCTGCTCTGCCGAGGTTCGCTTGATTTCAAATTGGCTAGTTTCCAGATATTATGTTCATCGATACTTTTCCCACAATATTTACTGTGTTTGGTGACTTTTATCGCTTTCAGACCGTCTGTAAAATACATTTATTTGGGAAATCCTTTGTGTTGTTGCTGTTTTGTCCCCCTCTAGCGACCATGATCCTTAGCGTTTAAACAATATATTGTTTTGATTCGACGTCATAGTGGTATAGGGCAATTAACTTACAAACTTAAATTAAGTAGAACTTAATCCAAAGAGACAGTTTTACCTGGATTGTTACTAATCAATCGTACTACAACATAACCATCAGCCGGTACAATAATTGTGTCCTTTAGGGGTGGATCTTGAAAATTTAAGTCCACAGGTGGACCCGCTGACCATGTCCAGCGGCTGCAGGCGTCGTTGTCGCATACGATATCAGGATTCGGTTTCAGTATTCTCCCTGAAGTCTGATTTTGGATGGGATATCCCATCTTGAGCACCTACAAGTGAGACTCTAAGAAGTTAATATAATAATACCGTGATTCATTCTGTAACAAACCAATCGTCCTTTCTAATGATCGATAATGATCACTATGGATAGATTGCCGAAATAAGTAATATACGTTTGTCAGTTCGTTCGATCTTTCTTTCTTTCTTTCTTTCTTTCTTTCTTTCTTTCTTTCTTTCTTTCTTTCTTTCTTTCTTTCTTTCTTTCTTTCTTTCTTTCTTTCTTTCTTTCTTTCTTTCTTTCTTTTTCTTTCTTTTTCTTTTTCTTTTCTTTCTTTCTTTCTTTCTTTCTTTCTTTCTTTCTTTCTTTCTTTCTTTTTCTTTCTTTCTTTCTTTCTTTCTTTTTTTCTTTTTCTTTTTTTCTTGGATGTTTGGTTTTGGTGGTTGTTTTGGTGGTTGTTTTGGCTGGTGGTGGATTGTTTTGGATGGTTTTGGGTTGTTGCGGGTTTTAGTAGTTGCAATAGCCATTTTTCTTGTTGCTTTCTTCTCTGCTTCTTTCACGTGTTCATGGAGTACATCTTGGGACGTAGACCGCGGATGAAATCTTCAATAGGTGTGTTTTCCAATAGCGAGAGGAGCTCGAGTTTAGTGAAAGCTTCAGGACATTAATTGTGCTGCAGTTTTTATTGTATTTCACTTTGATAGTTTCCAGAAATTGGTGAAATGTTCATCAACGTGCGCCATATTATAATCTGGAAAATGGTTAAAGCTGCATTACTGTTAAATGGCTCACTTTCCAATTTGTCCAAATCGAACTTCTTCAGACTATCAGCTGGAAAGACTTCTTCATTCTCCCTCATTCTCACCAAGATCTCCATCACCATGATGGTCATCACCAACATCTACACCACCAATATCATCATCACCAACATCACCATCACCAACATCACCACCATCAACATCGTCATCACCAACATCTCCATCACCAACATCTCCATCACCAACATCGTCATCACCAACATCGTCATCACCAACATCTCCACCACCAACATCACCATCACCAACATCACCACCATCAACATCGTCATCACCAACATCTCCATCACCAACATCTCCATCACCAACATCGTCATCACCAACATCGTCATCGCCAACATCTCCACCACCAACATCACCATCACCAACATCTCCATCACCAACAACTCCATTACAAACATCTCCATCACCAACATCACCACCATCAACATCTCCACTACCAACATCTCCATCACCAAAATCTCCATCACCAACATCTCCACCACCAACATCATCATCACCAACATCATCATCATCAACATCTCCACCACCATAATCACCACCATCAACATTTTCACCATCAACATCTCCATCACCAGCATCTCCATTACCAACATCTCCACCACCAACATCTCCACCATCAACATCATCATCACCAACATCTCCATCACCAACATCTCCATCACCAACATCTCCATCACCATCACCAACATCTCCGTCACCAACATCGTCATCACCAACATCGTCATCGCCAACATCTCCACCACCAACATCTCCACCACCAACATCGTCATCACCAACATCGTCATCACCAACATCATCATCTCCAACATCTCCACCACCAACATCACCATCACCAACATCTCCATCACCAACAACTCCATCACAAACATCTCCATCACCAACATCACCACCATCAACATCTCCACTACCAACATCTCCATCACCAAAATCTCCATCACCAACATCTCCACCACCAACATCTCCACCATCAACATCTCCACCACCAACATCATCATCATCAACATCTCCACCACCAACATCACCACCATCAACATCTCCACCATCAACATCTCCACCACCAACATCGTCATCACCAACATCGTCATCACCAACATCTCCACCACCAACATCATCATCATCAACATCTCCACCACCAACATCACCACCATCAACATCTCCACCATCAACATCTCCACCACCAACATCGTCATCACCAACATCTCCACCACCAACATCGTCATCACCAACATCTCCACCACCAACAACTCCATCATCACAAACATCTCCATCACCAACATCACCACCATCAACATCTCCACTACCAACATCTCCACCACCAAAATCTCCATCACCAACATCTCCACCACCAACATCTCCACCACCAACATCTCCACCATCAACATCTCCACCATCAACATCTCCATCACAACATCACCAACATCAGCATCACCAACATCTCCATAACCAACATCTCCATCACATCAACATCTCCATCACCAACATCTCCATCACCAACATCTCCATCACCAACATCTCCATCACCAACAACTCCTCACCAACATCTCCATCACCAACATCTCCATCACCAACATCTCCATCACCAACATCTCCATCACCAACATCTCCATCACCAACATCTCCATCACCAACATCTCCATCACCAACATCTCCATCACCAACATCTCCATCACCAACATCTCCATCACCAACATCGTCATCACCAACATCGTCATCGCTAACATCTCCACCACCAACATCTCCACCACCAACATCGTCATCGTCATCACCAACATCGTCATCACCAACATCATCATCTCCAACATCTCCACCACCAACATCACCATCACCAACATCTCCATCACCAACAACTCCATCACAAACATCTCCATCACCAACATCACCACCATCAACATCTCCACTACCAACATCTCCATCTCCATCACCAAAATCTCCATCACCAACATCTCCACCACCAACATCTCCACCATCAACATCTCCACCACCAACATCATCATCATCAACATCTCCACCACCAACATCACCACCATCAACATCTCCACCATCAACATCTCCACCATCAACATCGTCATCACCAACATCGTCATCACCAACATCTCCACCACCAACATCATCATCATCAACATCTCCACCACCAACATCACCACCATCAACATCTCCACCATCAACATCTCCACCACCAACATCGTCATCACCAACATCTCCACCACCAACATCGTCATCACCAACATCTCCACCACCAAAAACTCCATCACAAACATCTCCATCACCAACATCACCACCATCAACATCTCCACTACCAACATCTCCACCACCAAAATCTCCATCACCAACATCTCCACCACCAACATCTCCACCACCAACATCTCCACCATCAACATCTCCACCATCAACATCTCCATCACCAACATCACCAACATCAGCATCACCAACATCTCCATAACCAACATCTCCATCACCAACATCTCCATCACCAACATCTCCATCACCAACATCTCCATCACCAACATCTCCATCACCAACATCTCCATCACCAACATCTCCATCACCAACATCTCCATCACCAACATCTCCATCACCAACATCTCCATCACCAACATCTCCATCACCAACATCTCCATCACAAACATCTCCATCACCAACATCACCACCATCAACATCTCCACTACCAACATCTCCATCTCCATCACCAAAATCTCCATCACCAACATCTCCACCACCAACATCTCCACCATCAACATCTCCACCACCAACATCATCATCATCAACATCTCCACCACCAACATCACCACCATCAACATCTCCACCATCAACATCTCCACCATCAACATCGTCATCACCAACATCGTCATCACCAACATCTCCACCACCAACATCATCATCATCAACATCTCCACCACCAACATCACCACCATCAACATCTCCACCATCAACATCTCCACCACCAACATCGTCATCACCAACATCTCCACCACCAACATCGTCATCACCAACATCTCCACCACCAACAACTCCATCACAAACATCTCCATCACCAACATCACCACCATCAACATCTCCACTACCAACATCTCCACCACCAAAATCTCCATCACCAACATCTCCACCACCAACATCTCCACCACCAACATCTCCACCATCAACATCTCCACCCAACATCAACATCATCAGCATCACCAACATCTCCATCACCAACATCATCATCACCAACATCTCCATCACCAACATCTCCATCACCAACATCTCCATCACCAAACATCTCCATCACCAACATCTCCATCACCAACATCTCCATCACCAACATCTCCATCACCAACATCTCCATCACCAACATCTCCATCACCAACATCTCCATCACCAACATCTCCATCACCATCTCCACATCAACATCTCCACCACCAACATCTCCACCACCAACATCTCCATCACCATCTCCACATCTCCATCAACAACATCTCCATCACCAACATCTCCATCACCAACATCTCCATCACCAACATCTCCATCACCAACATCTCCATCACCAACATCTCCATCACCAACATCTCCATCACCAACATCTCCATCACCAACATCTCCATCACCAACATCTCCATCACCAACATCTCCATCACCAACATCTCCATCACCAACATCTCCATCACCAACATCTCCATCACCAACATCTCCATCACCAACATCTCCATCACCAACATCTCCATCAATCAATCTAACACAGAAAATATCTCACTATTATGTTTAATTTGCTTTGACAAAATATTCCACCAAGCGTAAGGTCCCTATTATCGTCAGTGTCATCTACTTTCTTTACAGTACAAGTACAATCTCATTGAACAAGCAGTTTTCTTACCTGAAAGCTGTGTCCGTGGATATGTACTGGATGAGCATAATGGTCCCTGTTGTCCGCCATCAGAACAACTTGTATGGTTTTGTTTGGAGGCAGCTCAATCACGTGTGTGCATGCGCATCCTATATTGTCACAATCACGTGAACAACGCGTGAGACCCCACGTGGATGGACTTTGCACCAGAGGTGCACGCGGTGAGATTAGACGCCTTTTGTTGACCGCAGCGCCTATCGGAAAGCCAAAGTTGAGGAAGACCTCATGGATTTCGTCATCTTTGGTGTTCGGAATTTTTTTAGGATCGTAGAATGTTGTATCAAGAGAAAGATTTGACACTGGAATGCAAATCCGATTTGGGTACAATATCTGTATATATATAAAAAAGACGGTAAGAATTTTCATGGTACTCCATGTTAGTTTTAAAACGCATAGTTATACTTCCTCAGAAATTTCTAGTACATGACGAAAGTCACTAGTCATGTTGTAACGTGCTTAATCTGCCGCACCAAGTTAGTTAAATAATCTACTTCCTTTATACGTGGTACCGTGAGGAACCCTTTTAGTTAGATAAGATGGATGTGCACAAGTAGTTTCCGCAACGCACAAACATAGCCGCACGTATTAGTCATTGATTATCCCACGTTAGAATTCAATGTCCGCAAGGAAATGCCTTCAAGCTAAATCATCGTGACGTAAATGCGCCTAGAGCACGTTCGTATAACTATAAATCTAAGTTTCTATAGAGTACAATTCAGTTTAGTGTGGACGCTACCCTGTATGGGCTTTATGGGCATTTTGGCCAACTCTACGTTCTATCCACATTCTACTCAATTCTACTCTATCTGCTATTTCAACCAAGTCGCTACATCAACCTTAGTGCAAGCGTAAACCAAAGTAAGTGTTGAACTTCTTCTTATCACGTTAGTTAAAATCACAAGAGTACTATGGCAAGGAGCATCAAGAAATGTTGTTATGCTATTTTAGTTATATATAATTTAGCCAGTCAAAGCCATAGAATTTGTCGCTCAACACGAGTTAACTTCAAGTTGATTTATCTGTAACACTGTGAAAGGATCAGTATCATTTATATCACGCATGTATGCTATATTCTATACGATTTATGTTGTTAGTAATTATTCTATGAGTTATGTCAATTTACGCCATGCATGTTAATTAAGTTAGAGTATGTTTACTATCGTATTTCAGTTCGAACCTACACTACTACAACATTCTACAACATTCTACAACATTCTACAATATCCTACTACAATAGCTACAATCTACAACTCTACAATTTGCTACGACTACTGCAGCGGAATTGTCGCTAAGTCACGTAATCTACATTGTCTATAAACATTGAACAGTCATTAAAGTCATTGTAATCTATTTGTGGAGTTCGGATTCATTCGCTCTTGCACCACGCTACCCCTGTGATTGGAGATTTATGAGTAAAGCGCAACCTCTAGGAATCTGGCAATTACACTCCACTCTCTTGAATCCAACATATATATATATATATATATAATGATATCTATTTACTCATTTCCTGTTTTCTAATAAGTCATGCGCAGATTCAAATGACATTGATTAAAGCCACATTACACGAGACAAGTCAAGTCGCACGCTACAACAAATTATGTGATGTTGGTAAAAGTAACAATGAAATCTACTTTTTCATTTAGAATACAGAAAATGCACAATTCGTCGTCACATGTATAGTGGATATAGCTAATTGCATAATCGTTGTCGGGTCGAAATTCATAAATCATAGAAGCTGAGACCGCAAGGATGGATGGGAAATCAGTCCATGAGCCAGTTCATGCAGATATATTCAATATTTATAATATGATAAATGTGGAATGAGGTGAACCAACCTCACATACGTGAATGTTGGGACTCAGAAAAAAAAATCTGAGCCCCAGAGATTTTTCTCTGAGTCCCAAAATTCACGTATGTGAGGTTGGTTCACCTCATTCCACATCTATCATATTATATATATTTACATACGTACAGCATTTACATTTCATAACATATTCAATATTCTCGTAGTTTTGAAGGTGTATGAGCTATTTAACTAAGTTCCTACAAGTCTGGATAAAAAGGTCAATGATATGATGATGCTATTTGAGAGTTTTAATTTCCCAGAATTCCTTTTGGTCATAGCTTTCATGATTTTCTACCCGACAACGATTATGCAATTAGCTATATACTAATTCACTCAGTCTTTAATAACTGATTACCTTGCTGTAGATACGCCAAGGACAGTTCAGTACCTTGCACGGTTTATTACTCGAGCAATTCCGTTCTTGTGTCGTTGGATCGTTGGTATCATCAGCCCCTTCATATTGTAGTATGGCCAAGGCATCCCATACTTGCCCATCGGGCGTGGCATCATACCCCACGCCTGTCCTCATATTGACCGCGCGAATCCAATAGCGACCTGGTCGTTGATTGGCTGTTAGTTCAAAGTTATAAGACTCTCCATTGAATATGATAGCAGAGTCGACTTGGATCGGTTTGACACGATGACCGTCACTTTCTGTCACAGTTAGAGCATGTTGATCGATAGAGATTCTGGAAAAAAAAAGTACTGGATAGAATAAGAAGAATATTTATATATAATTACTATATAATTGACTCTAGAGAGTTCTTTATATTTTCTCGAGTGCGTTTATAACGCAATGGGCGCATGGACGCGAGTTAACTAATTGATTTATAATATGGCATCTAGCAGAGAGCGTGCAGCCCATAGGGGGAAATAGTTCATAGACCTCTAGCCAATCGTGCTCGGTTAATAAACGGCAGTTTGTACGCACTAACCTGTAGGGGTACGCAAACCCAGTGTTGATCATATGAAGTACGTATGTCTGTCCCTGTTTGACGGTAAATATACTCAGAGGAGCCTTGTTTCCATGGCGACCCTTACCGTTTACCAGTCCCGACCAGTAGTGGATCGGCCCTTCTTTCGTCCCATCAAACATGTAACCTGTTAGTGTGAATATCTTAGTGTGAATGCAACACGGAAACTTGTCTAAGGGATGGACCATTATATATTTTTGTTGGTGTGTGGGGGGGGGGGGGGGGGGGGGGGGCATCTCGGGGGTTTGGGGGGGGGGGGGGGGGGATCGGTGTTAGCTTTGGTGATATTAAACAAATTAAACAGCAATACTAACAACCTGATAGAGTGATGGCACTTAACCCGTGAAACAGATATTAGCCAAGTAGATATTAATAAACTGTAATTCCATTGTTTTCTTTTGTTTTGATTTCACAATTAGTCACTAACTATTAGATTTTGTTTCACGGGTAAAGTGCCATCGCTCTATATAACACAAAGCGGCAACAAGACAACTTACTGCGTTCAGGATATGAATAGAACGTATCACCGTAACCTTTCCGAGTTATTCGAAAAGGACTTGATATTTCCAGGTCCGTGGAATGCTGGATGAACCAATCACTGAACGCCATGACGAAATAAGGAACACGAGGAATGGACCTACAAAACATTGCAAGAACGACAAATCCTATTGGTCAGAAATTCCAGGAGAGTTCAGTTTTTCTAGTATTTTTAAAAGGTAAAAAAAATTTAACTTGACACGCACTGAATTTCCTTTTTTCCTTTTTTTTTCGACAGATAAAATCTACTAAAATATAAATATTCTTAATCATATAAATCATATAAATATTCTAATTCATGTTTGGGCAGGCCTGCAGCTCTTAAAAGATCCATGCCCATTGGGTCAATGTTATTAGAGTAAAACAATAGATCAAACAAAACAATTAGCCATTTCAAAAACGAGTGGAGGACTGGGAACTAGTTTTTAGAATTAATATAATTAAGAAATGAACCCATCACAAAAAAGAGCATATCAGAATTAGTAAGTTTCAGGAGTTTGATAGGGTTTGGACAAGTAGTAAATTAACTGCAGACATTCAAAAACTGCAAAAATTACAAAGAGATGTATATTTACGGGGGACACTTGTCCCTGGTAAACATACATGTCTTTGTAATTTTTGAGATGTTTGGAAAGCTGTTACTCGTTCAATATCTAACTAAACCTATCGAAACTTTGTAAACTTACTAATTCTGATATGCTCTTTCTTGTGATGGTGTTCTAATTCTAAAAACTTGTTCCCAGTCCTCCACTCGTTTTTGAAATCATGAATTCTATTGTTTGTATTATCCAATCACAACAGCTCTTCTAAGCAGCTGCGTGTCTTGTTTACCTGTGTATTACTATAGCACCAAATAGTCCATCAGCCTTTTGATTCAGCAAGTGAGAATGGTACCAGTGAGTACCTGGGGGTTCAGCGATGAATCTATACTGGAATGATTGCTAAAATGGAAAATGACAGCATGAAACTGGTGGTCCAGGTTATTGAGATAAAGGTCTGCTAAATGACGCCAGTCTGTATGAACTGAAAGTATCACCACTCTTCAAACTAAACCAATAATTACACTATATAAAGTTATTATTATTATTGTTATTATTATTATTATTATTATTATTATTATGTTATTGTTATTATTGTTATTATTATTATTATTATTATATTATTATTATTGTGTTATTGTTATTATTTTTATTTTTATTATTATTATTATTATTATTATTATTAATATTATTATTATTATTATTATTATTATTATTAATATTATTATTATATTATTATTATGTTATTGTTATTATTGTTATTATTAGTATTATTAGTATTCTGTTCTTCATATTATTATTATTATTATTATTATTATTATTAGTATTATTATTAGTCAGAAAAATACCCTTTTTCTTCGGGTCAATAGTTCCAGTCCTTCCCGGCCGCAGGAAGCCCGTAAGAGCGAGAAAAATATGTTATCCCATTGGTTCAAAAGTCGAAACCATGGCAACTATTAGATGCTGACCACAAGTTATTAAACTACTTGTAGTCTCTTGAAACGGCGTTTTATCCGAGGATATTGGGTTACCTGTGGATATTGGGATACCTGTGGATATTGGGATACATGTGGATATTGGGATACCTGTGGATATCGGGATACGTGTGGATATCGGGATACCTGTGGATATTGGGATACCTGTGGATATTGCTGTGGATGGATATTGGGTTACCTGTGGATATTGGGATACTTGTGGATGGATATTGGGTTACCTGTGGATATTCTTATGCAATGTAATTTGATGTTCAACTTTTTATAATTATATTTATAGATTTATAGATTTACTTAGTTTAGGTTAGAGGGCCACAAGTTTATCAGTCTGAGACTGTTTAGTGTCACCCTCAGAAAATAAAGTCTTTTGATTTGATTTGATTTGATTTGGATACCTGTGGATATCGGGGTACCTGTGGATATTGGGTTACCTGTGGATATTGGGATACCTGTGGATATTGGGTTACCTGTGGATATTGGGATACCTGTGGATAATGGGATACCTGTGGATAATGGGTTACCTGTGGATATCGGGATACCTGTGGATATTGGGATACCTGTGGATATTGGGATACCTGTTGATATTGGGATACCTGTGGATATTGGGATACCTGTGGATATTGGGATACCTGTGGATATTGGGATACCTGTGGTGGTGGTTATTAGCCGTGGGAGACTAAGTCGGAGGGAGGAAGACTTAGCCTCCCATTTTACCATCTTGCTTAGAGTTTACAAACCTTTGTCTGGACGGGACATTGAGTGACGAAAGGGACGCCATCCATCCAAGGGGTATGTCGCATGTGCATCCCATGCCAGTGGATTGTCAGCCCTTCTTTAAGCAAATTGTTGATGACTGTAACAACAACCTAATGTGGTAACACAACACTGTAACTCTTGGGAAGCAAGGGTGGTAACACAACACTGTAACTCTTGGGAAGCAAGGGTGGTAACGCAACACTGTAACTCTTGGAAATCAAGGGTGGTAACACAACACTGTAACTCTTGGGAAGCAAGGGTGGTCGAGTGCATGGTGAAAGCACTCGCCTCTCACCGCTGTGGTGCCAGGTTCAATTCCTGGACCTGGCGCTTTATGTGAGTTGAGTTTGTCAGTTCGTTCTCTCCCTTGCTTCGAGGGTTTTTCTCCCTCCCTCAATACAAACGAAGTAGTGAGATGAGTGTTTAGAATATTATAATGTAGTAAACATTGTGCATGTGTGAGCGATAGTTTGAGGACCACAGGGTCATTTAGTCTCTCTTGCAGCAGTCGATTTCAGTGTCGTCACGCTATGCTCCACCCCCTTCGTGTGGAGCGAGCGTTGCGTGACGACACTGAGGACATCGTAAAATGAAGCCGTTTACTATTTTTCCATTTTAGACAAATAATGGTAACAAACAAAGTAAGGCACAGAAATCGCACACAAATTTTCATAATGTTGTGCCGTACATAAGTCTGTCACGTATTCGACGTCACGCATGTGACAGGGTAACGCAATGCACTAAAATCACAGTATTAAAACATAGTATACAAGAATTGTTCGGGAATTTTACGGGTGCGTTTATGGGTCTTCGAGGATTTTGAGAAGCGCGCGTGTATCTGAGGTGGTACATTTCTTACCTCTGCTCCTTCCAGGACTTCGATAGTTGGACCAGGAAACTCATCGTTGATGGTGATAATGGTTTTTTTGTACCCGTCGACCGTGTGGACTTTATCGACAGGAACTGTTATGTTTGGAACTGTTCTGTAATCACAAATAAACCTCAATAAACACGAGGTTGTGAAAGGTTGTGAAATAATGTTAGGTAACAAATGCGACAACACGCGTTAATCCGTAAATGAGATTAGTGTGTAACGTAATGTACTAAAACACGTCTAATGAAGTCGTTACGCAAACGTTGCTAAATACTTGCTAGATGACGTTGAATTAAACCCAAATTCCGTGGAAGTAAAATCTGCATTACTTCTAACTTAAATAATTATACTTAAAATACTTAAAAACGATTTTCAAAGATGTGAACAAAGTGACACTGTCAAAGTTCGCATCCTTCAAACCTTCTGTCAACTTGGTAACATATATCATATTCTTAGTTATATTATGTATTAGTGTCCCCGATTAGCTCTGCTATAAGAGTTCCTGACACTTTAATAAAGTTATTATTATATAGTAATTTTGTCGCTTGGTAATTGTTAGTGATGTAGTTTGTAAGGTTTTCTCAAGCGTAAAAAGACTCAGAAAAAATACTGAGCCTAGACGGGATTTGAACCCGTGACCTCCTGGGGCCGGTTGCATAAAACCTGTACTTAAGTATTCACTTAAGTGAGGCACTTAAGATTGTGCTACGGGTTTCCTAAAGCGTGTTGCAAGAAGCTTACTTAACACATTCGTAAGTGAATTACTTAAGAGTGAATTTACGGGGACACTTAAGTGCTTGGTTAAGCATAAATATTTTTAATTCGTACAACGCATAGAATTTGATTACAGAAATGTATAATTAACAAAACCTATAGAAGCTAATAAATCAAAAAGCTTTCAAAAATGAATAACATCGATTGTACAAAAATGTAAACGGATTACTTGATGAAATGAAGGAAAGTAAAATGAGCACATTTATATATATATCTATTTAGTTATTTGTGCGAGTTCGTCTTTTGCAATTGTAATTTGTAGGTCTAGCAATTGTTCTTTCTTTCTTAATACTCGCATTTTAATCTCATGTTCCTCTTTTAACTGTTGTTCGTACAGATTACTTATGATTGTGGTGTCGCCTGCTCTCACATGTGGACTTTTCTTTTCTCCTTTCTTTGGTTGTTGTGTCACATTGTCCTCCCAACTAATATCTTGCTCTGAGTTGAACTGCTCACTCGTCGTTTCTAAGGCTTCATGACCATCTGACTGTTCTCCATCTAAACTATTCTAGCGCCAGGAAAAATAAAACCTATAAATGACAAACTTTGCTTGTCGAATCTTCTTTACATAAAATGTGCATAGATGTATGCTGCAAAATAGCGCTAAATAGCACAATACTCTTTCCTGAAAATATATATCAAAATTAGTCCAAATAAACACACTTACAATACAAGCCTATGATATGTTTATAAATTAAAAATATTGAAGGAAATTTTAAACTGAAAGTAAAATTTTCCATGACGCACTTAGTTTTACGGGACCTCTAGGGCTCCCGTAAATTTACGGACAACTTGTGCACTTAAGATATGGGCGCAATGCGTTTGTGCAACACCCGTATATGTCGTTGCATAAACAGCACTTAAGTGGTCACTTACGATAATCGTAAGATCCAATACTTAAGTGAAACTCTTAAGTGAGCAATTAACTCATTCTTTGCAACAGTCTTAAATTAAGAGTACACTTAAGTAGACTCGTAAGTTTTATGCAACCGGCCCCTGGGGCCGGTTGCATAAAACCTGTACTTAAGTGTTCACTTAAGTGAGGCACTTAAGATTGTGCTACGGGTTTCCTAAAGCGTGTTGCATGAAGCTTACTTAACACATTCGTAAGTGAATTACTTAAGAGTGAATTTACGGCGACACTTAAGTGCTTGGTTAAGCATAAATATTTTTAATTCATAGAACTTATAGAATTTGATTACAGAAATGTATAATTAACAAAGCCTATAGAAGCTAATAATTTCAAAAATGAATAACATCGATTGTACAAAAATGTAAACGGATTTCTTGATGAAATGAAGGAAAGTAAAATGAGCACATTTATATATCTATTCAGTTATTTGTGCGAGTTCGTCTTTTGCAATTGTTATTTGTAGGTCTAGCAATTGTTCTTTCTTTCTTAATACTCGCATTTTAATCTCATGTTCCTCTTTTAACTGTTGTTCGTACAGATTACTTATGATTGTGGTGTCGCCTGCTCTCACATGTGGAATTTTCTTTTCTTCTTTCTTTGGTTGTTGTGGCACATTGTCCTCCCAACTAATATCTTGCTCTGAGATGAACTGCTCACTCGTCGTTTCTAAGGCATACTGACATGCTACAAAATAGCGCTAAATATAGCACAATACTTTTTTCCAAAAAATATATCTCCAAATTAGTCCAAATAAACACACTTACAATACAAGGCTATGATATGTTTATAAATATAAATATTGAAGGAAATTTTAAACTGAAAGTAAAATTTTCCATGACGCACTTAGTTTTACGGGACCTCTAGGGCTCCCGTAAATTTACGGGCGACTTTTGCACTTAGAAATGGGTGCAAAGCGTTTGTGCAATACCCGTATATGTCGTTGCATAAACAGCACTTAAGTGGTCACTTACGATAATCGTAAGATCCAATACTTAAGTGAAACTCTTAAGTGAGCAATTAACTTATTCTTTGCAACAGTCTTAAATTACGAGTACACTTAAGTAGACTCGTAAGTTTTATGCAACCGGCCCCTGGAGTCCTTCTTTGACCTTCCTTATATATTTTGACTAAATTTTGCCAACAATTCTCACAAGACAAATGTTGTATTATTTCTAGAGTACTTTTTTTTACAAAACAATTGGTCACGCGACCCAGTAAACATGAAAACGAGGTTTATAATGAAATAACCCGAAATGCCATACCAATCTCTAATTAATGGCATCAACAGTAATTATTTATTATTCACTTTGATTTATTGTACTGAAAGTGTGTTTCTATCTCCACAAAATATATTTATGAAAATATATTGCTACTTAAGCTTTCAGATTATAATACAAGATCTCTATGACAATAAATGTAGTTGCACATAATAATAACAATAGTGCATTTGCTTTCAACTCAACTTGTACAAAAATATCTAATATATACATTAGTTGGACTTAAGTGGCACTAGTTACTCAAAAGGAATCCTACAGCTGAACTAGCTATCGCTATCATCACTGTCAACATCATCCTGATCTTCATCGCCAAATATATCATCTTGGTTGTAGATGTTTTCACACAGGTCCTTGCTATCGGAGCAGCTGCACAAGTCCGTACAGTTTAGCCCAGCTTTGTGGCATTGGCATCAGTTTGTTGCACATCTGTCTTTCACGCAGCCGCACTTCACCAAATGAATTACAGCTTCAGGTGCTGGTGGTACAGTCGTCATTACAGGCAGCCATTGGTCATCCTCAAACATCCAACCAAAGGTTTGCGGGGAGGGTAGCTGAGGAACAGGTATTGTGTCGCTATTCCAGACCATTAGTTGATAGTGGGCTCGCATTATTGCTTCTCGCAGTGCAGCTTGAGTTGGTGGCAATTTCTCCGACTGAGCCTGCTTCTTACGGAAAAGCCACCATCGTAGTTCTTTCACAGTGGAGATCGATGTGTTTTGAACATAGACCTGGCAAATTAATCTCTCGGTTGCGGCCATGATATCTGCAGTTGGATACTCGGTAGTTCCAAGTCTAGCCAGATCAGTAATGATCCCTAGATCTGCCTCTTGGAAGGCTCTCCACCACGTGGCTTTTCCTTTTCCAGCGAAGCTCCCAGTGTTATCAGCACCGCTCAATGCATGAAGCGCGGGTAGGGCTGCAGTCTTAGCACTGCCAATGGTCTGTACAATGGGTCTTAACTTGATCACTCGGTGCCTCTGCCCGCTTCCAGTAACGAAATATGTTTCCTCGCAGAGCTCTGGATACCTTCGCAAAGACAGGATAAAGACATCTGTGTCTGGTGAATGGATGGTAATTGTTGTCGCTCCGTTAGCAGCAGCATCGACAGCATGTAGCAACATCTTTGTGTCAGCTTCTTCCTGAGTGCTTCGGAGGTGCGTCACATCTTTGTGAGTCGCTTCACATTCACTTCCCCAGGCTACAACAAGACGTTTTCCCTTGGTTTCTGCGTGCTGTAGTGTCTTTCTTGCAAGGTATTCAGTAAGTTCCATCTTAGTATTGTTGTGCGACAAAAGCCTTTTCATCTGCAACTTGCCAATATGGGTTGAGTCTGTTATCCTGTAGTACACTGGGTCCTGGAAACCTTGTCTTCGTACTCTTGTGGCTGATTTCAGAGACATTGGAACATCGTATCTGTCGAAAACTAGATGGATTTCATCGCTTTCGATGTACTGCTGGAATAAGTGATCAGAGAAATGTTCAGCAAGTTGAGAGCAGGTTGCTATCCACGTCGGTTTATGAAGTGACTGCAACTCTGTCATGCCATCTACAATTGAGATATTCTCTTGCACTGCTGGAACCTCTCCCGATTCTGTGCTGGGATGCGTAGTCAGTGTCTGTTTCTCAATAATGGCCATTAATGCACTTTTCGTGGAACAATGGAGCATTGTTCCATCTGCTGCGAAAAGTGATCTAGGTACTAGAGAAAACTCGTACACTCCAACTGCTTCCTTGATATCAATCTCTGGTCGGGACTTTGCAACCATCATCATGCGAGCAAAGAGGCATCTATCTTCTTGTAGCTCAACCACTTTGTTCTGCGCAGTCTTTACCTTGGTCTTTTTCGCCGTCGTTTTCCATGTAAGCAGTTTCCGTTTCCTCATAGGTGACCATATATTTTCTTTCCCTGTCTGGATACGTTCTTTTACAAATTCATCAAATAGCTTGCTTCCAATACTGCTTTGCTCACATAGATCTTTCTTGACATCCTCTGGCATTACTACTTTGGTTACTAGGTTAAATAAATCACCACCCTCGTTAGTAAAGGGATTTGTATAGTTCCTGATAGTGCTTGATAATTGCTTGATGCTTTTATCTTCGCGGGATAACACTGCAGCTGTAAGACTATGATGCCATTCTACGATCTTTGGTGAGACACCTACCATATCCTTGGCTTGACCTGCTAATCTGGCCAGTTCTGGGGCGATCAGAAAAAACTTTGCACGTGCACTTGTGTTAAGAGTGATGCCAACTAAACCTCCAGTTACTTTCATAGAGCGGTTGATGTGCTCTAACGAATGGTCAGCACCAAGTGAACAGAAAGCTACACGAGGGTTCTTGTTTACAACCCAGTTTCCATTCTGGAATTCTGCATAGATCCCCGGGTCTGTGTTTGGCAATGCTTTCATTTCTGCCAGGTATAACGGAATCATACGCGCGTAGTTGAGTCTGTCGTGGGCGAAGAAATACTTTGTAAATAACTCAAGAGCTTTCAAATGGAGTACCCAATCACCTGTACGGACTGCTCTGATAAACATCAGCATTTCCAATACCATCTGCATGTAATGATGGAAAACCTTAAACATGGGGTTGTTATCGTGCACTTCATCAAAAGCCTTCATCTTGTCCAAGATTCCAATGGTCTTCATGGTGTTCGCCATTTCCTCGTGGGCTTCCTTCACTTGCGTTCTCTCTCCACTAAAGCATGCCTTACCCAACTGCTTTGCCAGCTGTTCAAGGTGAATCTTGCATGAGTGTGACTCCTGCTGGAGAAACGCCTCTAGATAGAGAATGAAGAGGGATTGCAAAGTTACTAGGTGGGCTGTTTGTCCTCTCTTCACATGGTTGCCATCTAAAATCTGCTTGGCGGTAGAGGGACCGTATAGCTCTGATTCCACCCAAGCCATGTCAATGCCGCTGTTCTCGATGAATGCTCCAAGTGTTCTCAGCTGGGCCATTACAATGTGCAGCTCCCCTGGGCGAAGAATCATATGGTTCAGATCAGCACGAGACATCTGTAGCTTTTTCGCGGGCTGGTAGAGACCCATGTCAAGCGAGATGACTGTCTTTCTGTTCGCACTTACAACCTTCACATTTATTGCCTGTGCTTGCATAAGCACCGTGAGCAAGGTGTTCCACTCATGTGCAGGGGCTGCCATCAAGGGAGGTGCTCCTACTCTTGTTACAGGCATGACATCGTTGACAAGTGAGTTGTATCCAGACCATACAGGAACTGTGCTTTGGCAAACCTCGCTTTCTTGACTCACTTGCATGTCATCGTGATTTGTATCTCCGGTCAGACTGCGTGCTACCATCCAAGCATAATCATCTAGGCTTAATATTACTGGAATGTCCATTTCAGTAAACAAACCAAATGCAGGATGAAGTGGGGTTGGTGGTTTGGAGGGGGGTTTGGGGCATTCCAACAAGACGGATAATGATGGTGGAAGGTCCTTGATGGATCGGCTCAAGTCTGCTCGGTCAGGATCCAATCTATTTATTAAAAAAGAGAATACTAGGTAAATACGTTGGGAAGAATATTTATTTAAACTGTGAAACGACCAGTCTTTGCGTGGAAATAAAGATTACTCACTCATATAATTTAAAATCAGATAATTGAGGAATTTGCTTTATACCTTAAATCAGGCTTCTGATAGTCCGGATGGCACTTTTGGTAGATTGCCATAGCCGTTCCGTGTAAAGTGCGCCGACCATCATACGTATCTTCTGCAAAATCAACGTTGTCGATGGCAAAGGAAATATGCCTCCCTTCTATTATATCAGGTGGTAGAAACAGACCATCGTTCTGTTCCATGCGTTTCAAAACGCTTGCCTCTATTTGGGATTCTACTCTTAGAAGTCTATTATATTCTACAGACATTCCAAACCCATACAGCATGTTAACCACCTCTTTACTTCGAATAGACTGATGGATGGCAAGACCAACTGCTAGTTGTTGTGTCATTTCCCGAGTTGATTTGAACACTTCCGATTTCTTATTCCCGATTTGGCGCTCTGTCAGGCACATGGAAACGGTACTCTGGACGAGACTCATTGCACGCTTGTGAACTTCGGCACATTTCTCATCTGCAGATAGTGTGGTGTTTGGACCATTAATCACCCATCTATAAAAGCAGTACAGCTCTTCTGGATAGTTATCTTTCGAAATAGTATCCAGTGACCCATCAAATACCCACTTTGTAGATCTGTTGATAGCTTTTCTTAGAAGCAAAGCCGCTTCATATAGCGTCTTCATATCATCTCTCATATCTCTCACATCTTCAGATAACTGTATGGCAGCATCTCTGGTTTCCTTGATGCTTACCCTTTCTGATTCATTAACTCTCTTCGGCTTGTGAAACTCGACACCAGAAATGTCGCTCTGGATCAGCTGCTTTAACATTTTACGACTATACGTCTGATCTGTTACACCATTTTCCTTCAAAATACTGTGATATGCAGCATGCAACTCTGACATAGTAAGAACATTTCCATTCCTCAAAGAAGTCTCGGATGTCGTTAGAAACTCTATTCTAGCTGCGACCTCACCTGCCATAAAAGGTCTGGATGAACTAGCAACTATAGGCTTGCGGAGTACACTTGATACATTGTTTGCCCAGCATTTTTTGTGATATTTTATATCAATAGCATGAGCATCAGTTACATTGACTGCAGTGGACAGTTTGACACGCAGTTTGTCATTTCCTGATAGTTCAATAGCATCATGAAGTGATTGACCAGCAGACATGGTACTAACGGTGCGGAGAGTTTCCCGATAGCCTGCAGTGCCTTCACAGAAAAAGCAAACATCTCTGTTATAAGGTGGTGTTGTTTTCGATCGGGTGAGCTGATAGATTGCTTCTGACTCTTTTGCATTACATGACTTTCGTCTTGACTCATCTGGGTCGGCTAGTTCCCTTTCATATCTTTCTTTCACCCTCTTCAACATCCCTGTGTGGGTAGCATCTTGGTAGCACCTTCTGTGCCATGACGTTTGTTTAAGCTCAAGCTCCTGAGGCGAGAGCTTTTCCAGTGAAGACCAAACCTCGGAATATCTTAAGTCACCATACGAAGCCCTTTCTTTGATAGCTGCTACTAGTTTCTTATGGGAAGAAGGGTTTTCTACCAGCTCTTCTTCCTTTATGCATTGACAAACTATGCAGCGTTTAAAATTTATGACTGCATGGTGTTTTTCCATGCGAAACAAGATAATATAGCTGAGCTACAAGGTCTGCAAGTAAAATGGCCGACCTCTGATTTGATGATGAATACTGCTGACCACAAGTACTGATACGTTTTCCAGGCCCTCTCGGACAAGCATGGAATTGCATTTACAGTTGTAATGGATAGTAATTTGTAATCGAGAACATATAAACAGTAATGACAAACTGAATAATTGAAGAACAATATGGAAATGAAGTATATACCACCTACATAATAGGCAATTATTTTGTTGTTATAACTTGAGCGACAGAAATGAGAGGTACAAAAGGGTGAGTGAGGGAAAACTTATGTTATGAGATGGTTTTGAAATTCACATAGTAGGCTGTAGACTTGATAAATACAGTCATTTTCAGGTTGAATAAAGAAGAAGAGGTCACCGGAATAGTTTGTGGTTTATTTTTTAAGCGAAATCTGTAGATCGGTTCACCATTTTTAATTCCGAGAGGAGACTGGGACTTAATAAAATCAATGCCCCTCTTTCTATATTTTCTCTCAGCTAAAGTAGAATTATTTAAAGTAAAATTTCCATTTATTTACTATTCATAACACTCTAATGAGATGCAAAGATGAAATACGGTATAATAATGCCTCGTTAACACCTACGTGCACGTGTGCACGTGCACAGTGGCAATATATACGGCATCAAAGGCAGGACACTCCCTTCTTGCTCAGTTCCAGCGGAACAGTGGTCAGATGAACTCTTCTTTGTTTTTTCTTGATACGACCCACGCGAATCATTCTGAATTCATGGCCGAAGTACGAATGCCGATAGAACCTGCTCCTCTGGTAGAAGAAAGAGAACTTGAGGTATAAAGTTTTACGTTTTATGATTCATTTCAAGTCAGCAGCAACGTGGGTGCTTTGATGAATACCGCACAAATTTATATCTGATGATGGCCGAAGGTTATGATGTACAATTCCCTGAATCGCCAGCTCAACAAGACCCGCACGCTGAACAGCCTGAACAGCAACAGCCGCCGAACACCAACAACCAAGTTCTGTGTGAACAGGCTTGAAATTGCCAGTGTTTCAGTTGTAAAAATGACTTTCTCGGCGGGGGTTCGAGGAATGATTGCAAATCGGAGTTTGGTGTGAACAGGAATGAAATTGCCAGTGTTTGATTTGTAAAATGACTTTCTCGGCGGAGGTTCGAGGAATGATTGCAAATCGGAGTTAAGTGTGACCAGGCATGGAATTGACAGTGATTGATTTGTAAAATGACTTTCTCGGCGGAGGTTCGAGGAATGATTGCAAATGAGTTCTGTGTGAACAGGAATGAAATTGCCAGTGTTTGATTTGTAAAATGACTTTCTCGGCGGAGGTTCGAGGAATGATTGCAAATCGGAATTAGGTGTGAACAGGCATGTAAAATGACTTTCTCGGCGAGGGTTCGAGGAATGATTGCAAATCGGAGTTTGGTGTGAACAGGAATGAAATTGCCAGTGTTTGATTTGTAAAATGACTTTCTCGGCGGAGGTTCGAGGAATGATTGCAAATCGGAGTTAAGTGTGAACAGGCATGGAATTGCCAGTGTTTGATTTGTAAAAATGACTTTCTCGGCGGGAGTTCGAGGAAAGATTGCAAATGAGCTCTGTGGGAATAGGCATGAAATTGCCAGTGTTTGATTTGTAAAATGACTTTCTCGGCGGGGGTTCGAGGAATTATTGCAAATGAGTTATGTGTGAACAGGCATGAAAATGCCAGTGTTTGATTTGTAAAAATGACCTTCTTGTCGGGTTGGTTCAGAGAATATTGCAAATGAGTTCTTGTGAATAACTATTGTTCTTTGAAAACAGGCTTGACAATACCAGTGGGTAATTTGTAAAATGACTTTCTCGTCGGGTTGGTTCAGAGAATATTGCAAATGAGTTCTTGTGAATAGCTATTCTTTGAAAACAGGCTTGACAATACCAGTGGGTAATTTGTAAAATTACTTTCTCGTCGGATTGGTTCAGAGAATATTGCAAATTAGTTCTTGTGAATAGCTATTGTTCTTTGTAAACAGGCTTGCCAATACCAGTGGGTAATTTGTAAAATGACCTTTTCGTCGGGTTGGTTCAGAGAAGACTGCAAATGAGTTCCGTTGGGAATAGCTGTTCTGTGTAATCGGGTACTATATGCCGTCGCTTGATTGGCTAAATGACTGCCCGGGCGGGGTGTCCGATCGAGAAGAGATTGCAATTGTAATGAAGCAAATTTGAATTTCTAGTAGCTCTTCGGCTTGTCATTTATGGATTCAGACACGGAATGACAAGCTGTTAAAAAACCTTACAAGGCGATGGATACTTAATTTGACAAAGCCATCGGTTGAGAGCTTTCTGAGAATAATTATGAACCCGGCTTCCGGACGTCCCGGGCCCGAGTTTACATACCGAGTTTAACAAATATAAAGCGTTGGAGTTGGTGGTTTCGTAAAAGAACGCAGCTCATGATGCTAATAATGGAAAGACTAACTACTTCCGAATTACCTATGAGACACTCCGGGATAAAGTTACTGAGGGGAATGTATATCACAGGGCACAGGTGTTTGCTGCTTGTACTTTCAATCAGTCCCTGTTTCTACTTTCAAACAGTACGTACTGAAAGATTTGATCACTCTCGGCGCAAAAAATAATAAAGTTCGACTGTTGGTGCACGGATCATGAAAATGAGTTTGACCTACCAATAAACAGTGTATATACGTGTAAGATTTATAGCTTCAACATATTTATATACAATAAAACGAATTAAGTCTCAGAGTTTTGATAGCTTTGAAAAAGGGGTATCTAAATCAACCCCCCCCCCCCCCCCCGGTAATACTGGGTCTTGGCTGTTATCTCTCTGCTGACTGGTCGGGGTTTGTTCTCGTAACACGTCATCCCGTTTCTTGATCTTTTATTCCAGGAGAGTATATCCTGGCCTTGGGAACGTGATGTTCAATTTTCACATACGGATCACCGCGCAAGCAGAAATAACGGAAAATGATCATGTGCCAAACCCCGTCAATGTCGGCAGATAGATGACACATGTCAGGGACGGATCCAGAAATTTGTGAGGGGGTGTCCAAATAAAAATAAAAATCGGAAACTGTTTTTATCAGTTTACACGATTCCTGTTTTCTCGAGGTAGCTATTGTCTTCGAGGCTAATTCGAGTTTACTAATTTTGAAGCGTCCCACCACGCCACCAATTGGCGCTTAGAAGAGCATGTCAACCAGCGTAAGACGTCTTGGATGCTTCCTGGCAAAGTTCGTTATTATGGTTTTAAAGTCAATGGGCATGTCATAATGGACATGCGTTAACGCTAGATCGTTACGTCGGTCCTATCCCATAATGCTTCTCATGTAGGTCTTTAAGTAGGTGAGCTCACTGTTGGCTCTCTCGGTCTCACAAGATGACACTCCGATAGTATCTCTGTTGTAGCTCCTGTCAGCTGCCATTTCTCCAAGAGATCGTTCAATCGCAGGGTATAGCTCGCATATAAATACTTCGAAACTGTCGTGCCTCTACAGACCTGGTATGACGCGTGTCAAGAATTAAGGCGTTTCCTTTCTGCATCTGACAGGATCTCCTTTATCCACTCCTGCAGGTTCTTGTTTCTTTTTGGTGAATTGTTGAAGCTGATAGCACAACTTTATCGGATGTGTCCACCATGTTTCTAACGGCAACCGTTGCTTGGAACACTAACTAATCTGATATTTAAATCCATTCAGTTGAGCAACTCAATTAGTGTTCACGCTACGATGAACGTACCTGTTAAAAGTTTCCAGAATGGAACGCTGTGTTGGAGCACGAGCTCTTTTTTATGATATATTTGAATTATTTAATTCTCGTCAAAAGAACTGAAGACTGAACGATACAGCAGCGTGTCAAAAGCTCGGCATATCAGACAGTTAATTATTGTAACGCAGAATTGGCTTGTGTGTCTAGCCTAATTTTCATCTCGTTTTTTTTTTTTACGTATTGGGTCTAAAGATAATCACCGAAGGGCGAAGGCTCTCACAACATGGTTTATCAACACGAGACATTGCTTCTGAATTCACAAACATTGTTGGAGGAAGGTTATGTCGTCTTGTTTTCAAAATAACCACAATAATTCATAGAGATATGGATATTTCAATCCAATACTAGTACTTCAAAGGGTTTAGAGATCCTTAGAACTTAGAATAAAGTGAGTTGATACACGCAGTGAAGAACTGAAAATAAAAGCAATGCGAGCAGAGGTAAACCCATATTTACATTTAATCTAAACATTGTTAATCACTCTGCGATGCCTAGTTTTTGTATACGGTATTTGTATAATTTGTATGGATATATTTATGGTACCAATTAATATATGTCATTGTCATTCATGATTCGCTGAGTTTGTGAAATCGCAGTACTGAAATTGCAAGGAAAGCATGTTCTATCGAGTCACGCAACGAGCGACCAAACGCTGGTTTAATCGCACTAAGATATCTATATTTAGTTCTGAAATAGGCTACATATCAGTTAGAAGCCCGACTTCACGCTAGTAGAGCATCTAGTTATATTATTATTTTCCCGTCTCCTCGTTTTCTTTCTTCTTTTGAGGGGTGGAGGTGAAAACATTTGGAAGTGAAAAGAAAAACCTCAGCCGAAGGGGGTATCCGTGGAACACCCCCTGAACACGCCCCTGTCATGTTACTAATCCCTGACAGGATACCAATGAACTAAAACGCTTTGTGTGTGTGTTTCCTAATGCCAATCTGGCGTAAACTCGCCAGCCAGGATGAGTATCATAAAGAATACAGCTAAGGCATTTTACCCCGATATTTGTGGTTTTAGTTTTGGGTGAGGTTTGGGGAGTTATGAGGTTTGGGGAGTTATGAGGATTGGGGTATTATTTCTAGTGAAATAAGGTTTGGGAGAAGGAACTGATATGAGAATTGAGGGTTTGTGGAACTCACAGCAACAAAGTTGTAACAGACAGGTGCAAGGGCGGCTGATCAATATTTTATCCCATACCTTAATTCAGCTGAGCATGAATGAGAGTGTTATGTAATAGAATACTATTCATAACACTCTAATGAGATGCAAAGATGAAATACGGTATAATAATGCCTCGTTAACACCTACGTGCACGTGTGCACGTGCACAGTGGCAATATATACGGCATCAAAGGCAGGACACTCCCTTCTTGCTCAGTTCCAGCGGAACAGTGGTCAGATGAACGGCCCACCCACCCGCCCAATAGATTCGCGTGGGTCGTATTCTCCTGACCACCTAAGCCAAGCTGTTCCAGCTTGGCTTAGACCGCTGATCAATATTTTATCCCATACCTTAATTCAGCTGAGCATGAATGAGAGTGTTATGTAATAGAATACTGTTGCTACAACACGATTCATGACTTGAAAAGGGCATAAAATTACAATGTAGCATTAACGTAGCCTCGTTTCCATGTTAGCCCAATCACGTGACCACCCTTACCACAGGAAAACATCTAGTTGTGTCTAGAACCTTGAGAAACTCCATCTCAGTGATTTTGGTGCAGTTTCATTCAGAGTACTTAAAGTTATAGCCAATTTACTATGGTAGCCTCGTTTCCATCCTGGGCATTTACGTCATGTTTTTAAACCCCCATAAAACCGGTCGGTGCGAGTTATGAAAGTGCCACCAAAATTTTTCATGTTCTTTAGGGTCCCCTTATGACATCTAGACTGGTGGCTTGCTTGCAGCACAAAATTCCCACGGGACTACACATGCTCCTTGACTAATGAACCGGACTGGTAAAATCTCAAAATTTCAAAAGTTTATAATTCCGACAGAATTCACTCAAATCACATCAAACTTTGCACATATGATAATTTCAACATGTTGTTTCATGTCATAAACTTAATTTCGTAATTACATTAATTATAATAAACTCGTTCCCAGTCCCCTGCTCTTTTTTGTATAGTTATATAATGTTTCCGACACAGCAGTGTTTTATCAAGTATAGAAACGCCGAGGTTTTTTTTACTTAATGATAAAACACGTGCTGCGAGTTTTTTAAATGGCTTAAAAAATCCATACCTTTATTTCATATTTTCTGCAAAAATATTCAAGATTGAAAAGGCACTGTCACGGTGACGATTTCTATTGTATTTTCCTCATTAATTATGTTTAGAATATAGTCATACTCACTCGACCAATCAGCGCCCAGCATTTGTGCGCTCTATATCTCATAAAGTAACTAATAGGGCTTTAACAATGGATTCATTAGTATTCTCTATATAGAGAATACAAATAAAGCTTTGTTTTCTTTTGTTTCAAAGCCTTATTAGTAATCTCTATATAGGGAATACTAATGACTAACTTAGAGAATACTTGAGCGCAAATATGATATCCGTGAAATAGTTAACTAACTAAATAGTACTAATAAATAGCACCAAATGCTTTATCATTGTTGTCTACTTAGTAGTAAAATGTTAATTAGTACTAAATGTTAGCGCTTATTTCACGGATATAATATTTGCACTCTACATGAATAACGTGTGACTAAACTATATACAAGAAATATTCTAATACAATCTTAGTTTAATCTTCAAATACTATTCAAATATTATTATATCATAATCCAATAAAGTCACAGTTATTTGGATTCGTTAAGCAGCTAGATCTATACATGAATACTGCGGATACAGAAATATAGATCATAACCCTATACTATAAAGCACTAAAGAAACGTAGCGAGTCACTTACTCTTCAAAATGAAATCACAAACGAGTTTCTCCATGTTCTACAAGAAGTGTAGATGTACGGATATTCATCAGTCATCCAATTAAGTTCTCCGTATGATTATTGCGATATAGGTAGCCCAATCTTTCAATATATTAAATGTCCACATCGTGCTTGAGTTTTCTTTGGTGTCCATTATTTCTCTCGTTTTTCAATTCCGTCCGTTCTACTGGCATGGTTTGAAGAAACTTTGAGATTTCTGCTCTTCATTTCCACAACAAATACCGGTAATTTCTAGCGTTGCAAGCTTCGTATTTAAAGCCTCAAGCTTCGGATATTCATCTTCACTCCACTGAAGTCACCCACAACTGAACAGCTTTGCGTAAGCGTAAGCGTATGTGCATTTGAAATCAGTATTCCTTTGGGAAAGCAACAGACATGCAGCCAAACAATACTCTCGTGAGTATGACTATATTCTAAAACGGTTAGAGAATAAACACTCGTGCTTTATGGAATTTAGAGCGCCTCGCATTGATAAGAAGGGCCACTCGGCGCTACGCGCCTCGTGGCCTTCTATCTGCTGCTCGGAGCTCTAAATCCCATAAAGCACTCGCGTTATTCTCTAACCCTTACTTTAAAAAAAAATCTCCATACCTGTGAAACGACGTTTCTTGCAATTTGAGTTTTCCGTCGCCATCGATTTTGACCTGATAAGCAGTATTCATATCTTCTCTATACATCATACTTCGCGTTTCACGAACATTGAATTCATATTCGCAGATTTCTTTGGTACAGACTCCACCAGAGACACGAGGTGTGGTCACTAACAACCAAACCACGAGATTCATGAAAGCCAGAGAAAGCTCCATTATAAACTGAAGTAAATTGCTGTTTTTATATCGTGTCAGTGTTTATAGCAGTACTGCTGATGGGGTACGACTCACACTCACTTCTTACTAGCCCATTGATGATACTGATGACGTCAAAAAGGTGTCCGAAACTCAAGCGGAACAACGAGTGCACCATCCCCGGAAACCCAACTGCGCGACTATCACCACTATGGATGGTGAGATTACCCACCTGTACACTCTCTCCTCCCCTCCCCCCACCGCACAATGTTGATCATCAGTTGCGCACTTTCATGGGCAATGATGTATCTTCAACATTGGAGAGGGGGAGGGGATTTGGATGTGTATACATACAGTCAACTCTCTCGTAAGCGGACACCCTCGGGAATTGAAAAAAGTGTCCGTTAGTGGAGCTGCTCGCTTACGAGAATTATTCCCGTAAGCGGACACCAAAGAAAAATAGGGTGGATGTCCGCTTACGGGAGAGTTAATTAGCGGGTGTTAATTATGTTTTATTGGGCAGACAAAAATAGCAACTGAAGATATAAAGCGAAACTATAAATGTCTGTTGGTCATATTTTTGTTGATTTATTGCAAATTCAAGACAAATTTCATTGCCGAGAGTCAATTATTATATGGGGTGTCCGCTTACGAGAGAGCGTAAACAAAAGAAAAATCCAATTTTCATTTTCAAAAGTGTCCGCGTCGCTTACGAGAGAGTGTCCGCTTACGGGAATGTGTAAATACAGAGTTTGACTGGGAGGTAAAACGGGGATTTGAAAAGGCGTCCGTAAGTAGAGCTGTCCGCTTACGAGAGTGTCCGTTAGCGGAGAGTTGACTGTATATGAAACTTCCACGGAATTTGGGTTTAATTCAACGTCATCTAGCAAGTATTTAGCAACGTTTGCGTAACGACTTCATTAGACGTACATTACGTTACACACTAATCTCATTTACGGATTAACGCGTATTGTCACATTTGTTACCTAACATTCATGAGGAACTTAGTGCGACTTTGAATTGCTCAGCAGGTTCTCTACTTATAGAAATAAAATGTATTTCAACACTGTCTTAATCTGTACAGTGTTGATAACGTTAAACAGCCGCTTTTAATACTTAACATGGTGGGAACATGATACATACCGGAACACGATTTCCAAGGTCATGAGCCTTTGTAAATCATATTCGCGGGCTTTCTCCACACGATAACACATCGGCTCTGTAAAATCGGTCATTTTACCGTCATTTTTCTATTTTATTTCGTCTATTTTGCTCAAATGGAAATATATTTTGCTCAGGCTATCTTTTCTCGGTGCTCATTGTGACTTGAAATCGTATTTAACTCGAAAACGGCAAATAATTATTTTGGCGGGAACAACACTTCAAATCGGACTTGACTACGTGTCTAATTGGCGTTCTGGAAGCATCAGAGAAACTTGGCCCGCAAGAGCTGTATCTCTGTGAGTATTACAGTTTACTGTGATCTCCAGGTGCTTCCTTGGGAATCTATTTCAGCCGGCTTTAATTCGAATATTCGAACTCTGAGCACGACCTGGAATTGCTTAAATTGGCGTCCTGGAAGCAGCAGAGAAACTTGGCCCGCAAGAGCTGTATCTCTGTGAGTATTACAGTTTACTGTGATCTCCAGGTGCTTCCTTGGGAATCTAATTCAGCCGGCTTTCGAACATTCGAACTCGCACGACCTGGAATTGCTTAAATTGGCGTCCTGGAAGCAGCAGAGAAACTTGGCCCGCAAGAGCTGTATCTCTGTGAGTATTACAGTTTACTGTGATCTCCAGGTGCTTCCTTGGGAATCTAATTCATCTAATTCAGCCGGCGGTTTTCGAACTCGCACGACTACCTGGAAATACTTGGTGTCCTGGACATCGAATACACTGTTTTTATCACAAACGCTCATTTCGAGTTATATATTTCTACTTGCTGACAGAACCTTTCAATTACGAACATTATGTAACATAGGCACCCTGCCGATGTTCTGCGATTCAACCGCAGAACATCAGCAGGGTGCCACGAATTCAGCAGACCACTAAGTTCGTCATGTTTCACAACCTTGCCACTAGGCATATGTATTCTGTTAAGTTAGATGTAGTAATTTCTACAGTAGTTTTAGGATTACTTTGAACTAGTTTAGTTTGAGTTGGGATCAACTATTAACTGATTGGTTTATCCACGTTTAGGACACAAGCTACAGTTATCTTTATGTGGGATGCATGCCTTGGGGGTACTCCCAATAATTACATGATATATATTGTGCGGCGGTACAGGGTCCAGGTTTTGGGCCATTTGATTCTCTAATCCAGGTAAAATGAACGCATAAAAATCATTAATCCAGGTTATAGCCTAAAAAACATTTGCTAATTTTTAATAATGTGGTATCGGCGTTTCAGTAAAACTCCGCATGAACAATAATAATGGCATCAGTCAGACGTAAAGGTGTTAGAGTGTTAGTCTGGTAAAATATCCTGAGGAATGCATCGTATCAGATCGTCAATAAAAATTCGTAAATCCAGGTTTTTTTATTTGGGAAATTCGTAAATCCAGGTTTTCGAGTGACAAATTCCATAAACAGGGTCCAGATCTGAACATCTCGCCGCACATACCTAACCATTTTTTAACCAACTTTACTTCATGGCGAGACGCACTGTTTAGCTACGACGTTTCCACCGCTAAAAAGTTGGGGTGTGTTTTCACGAGACCAAATTTATAGGTTAACATTCCATGAAGTGTTATGTTTACTGACCGAGTTAAGCTGGCTTGTTTATACGGGATAAATTGGCTTCTCGCTTAAGCGAAACCTGATATCATTACCATTATCATAACATCAAATATGGCGGGAGAAGAGTATGGTGTTTTGCTCCTGATGGTTCTGATATTTAGAGTTTATTTATGTCAAAAACGGCGAAAGTTTCTTCAAAAACTTAGAATTTTATCGTTGAGAAACAGAGTCAATCGTATTTGCCTTCTTCATGATTTTAATAAGAGATTACACGGAGCTAGACGACGGAGACATCACCAAAGAAAATCTATTTGGGTGCTACCACGACCACAGTATTGGTTCGAGGAAATGCTGCAGAATCAGTATAGAAACGATTTATGGCGCGAGCACTTTCGAGTATCCAGGGACACTTTTTAATTTCATCTGCAACCTTGTGCGTCCTGATTTGGTTCGGCAAAATACTAACATGCGACAAGCAGTAAGCGTAGAGAAACGAGTCGCTGTTGCTATTTGGCGTCTCGCAACTGGAAATACGTATCGAACAACAGGACTTACATTTGGAGTTGGTAGATGTACTGCAATGAACTTCAGAGATGAGTTTTGCGCCGCCTTGATCAGAAGAGGGAAAGATTTTATAAAGTTTCCTCAAGGCGAGGACGAGACAAGACGTGCTATACAAGCGTTCGAAGAGATTAGCATTTCCCCCCAAGTAGTTGGTGCGCTCGACGGTTCTCACATTAGAATTACTGCCCCAAAAGAAAGCCCAAATGACTACTGCAACCGCAAGAACTTTCACAGTATTGTTCTTCAAGGTGTAGCAGATGCAAACTACAAATTTATTCATGTAAGCACAGGTTATGCAGGTAGTATGCACGATGCCAGGGTTTTGCGCATCAGTTCATTGATTGATGAAATAGATGCTGGTCATATATTGGTCTCACCCGTTGTTAGAACACCGCGTGGAGACGAAATAAAACCATTACTTGTAGCTGATCCAGCCTATAAGCTTACGACCTGGTGCATAAAACCATATCCAGAAACACGGGCCATCACCCAAGAACAGAGGGCCTTCAACAGATCGCTGAGTGGCGCAAGAGTAGTTATAGAACAAGCATTTGGATTACTTAAAGGAAGGTGGCGCTGTCTTTTGACACAACTTGATGAATCTGTAGAGAAAGTACCCCTAACTATCATGGCTTGTTGTATTCTACACAACATATGTCTGGATGTCAATGATGATGTAGAAATTGAAATACACAACGATGGTGGAAATCAACAACCCCCCCTCCCAGGACATGATGTAAACCGCGAAGGAAAGGCATTGAGAAATAAAATAAAGGACGCTTTCTTCTAATTCATCAATCTTGTTTAATTATTCAGACTTTTCCAGATCTATTAAATATATAACTGTATCATATTATTTTGATTCAATAACTAATTATCAACTATTAACAGGAACAATATAGGTTTTAATAAAAAAATACAATAATAAAAAGGTCATATATACTCTCTGTAGCTAAACAGTCAATGGCAAATAAAATATATTTAGTTATATTTAGTTATCTCCCTTGAAAATCTTTGCAATTTCTTTAATCATGCCAAACATCATTTGCTGACTTTTCATTTCCCTTTCACCTTCCTTCTCTGCCAACTTTCCCATAAACTCGTGGTCTCGTGCTTGACTTTCACTCAAAAAGGCAAAGAAATCAGAGGTGGAGGGAGAATCGCCATCTCCAACGTTAACTCTTTTGTCTTTTTTTGCTCGTTGTTTACTGGCAGTTGCTTTTCTCTTTCCGCCAGCTTTGGGTTTATCGATAGGAACATCAGATTCGTCGATGTCGTCGGCGAATGATTGGTTGCTTGATACAGAGGAAGGAGAGCTATTGTGTACTTCACTATCATCTGAGTCCTTCTTTTGGAAGCCACATTCAATTACCTTCTTGGGAGTGATCTTTGGTCTTGACCCTAAAATTTCGTCCAGGTCTTCATAATAAGGGGATGTTTCGCGGTTATTTCCTGATCGTCCGTTATGATCTTTTACCCTTTTGTATTCATCCTCGAGGTTCTTGATTCTCGATTTGCATTGAGTTGCAGAGCGCACATTGTTGATCCCTTGCTCTTTAAGGATCTGATTGACTTCTATCGATAGCATTTCCCATTCAGAGGAATTTTTTCTTTTGCTTATGGGGTGGTATTCCCTCCAAACACTCACTAAATATCGAGTCTCCGCATCTGACCAATTTGGAGATCGTGTTGTTTTGCTTGTAACTACAGACCCTTCTTCGCCGCTTGGGGACACATTACCAGTTCTTGAGGCTACAACATTACTTGTCTGGTACCTGGGAACTGAGGAAGGAGAAGGAGAAGGAGATGGTCCGGGCTGAGGCTGAGGCTGAAGCTCCAAAAACGATCTCTGTACTCCAGAGGGAAAGATTAATTGTCCAGAATATGCCGGCGCCGGCGGAAAATCATTGTATGATGGTATAACGAAGCGATTTCTATAACATATACAGAGAAAGGATAAGAATATTTCATGATATATAAATCAAATGCATATTAGCATATTTTTGTACGTTACCTTGCGCTTAATGGTTGATAGTTTGCGTTGAAGCCATAAGGATCGTTTGGATTCATGTTGATGATTACACGATACTCGAGTTTGGCGCCAATTAAATCGTTTCAGAAGCATGACCCTGAAGAGGTCAACATTTGACAGCTAATAGTGTTTATTGCTTCTTCTGATTGGTTAAGCGAGAAACCCACAGAGTTAAGCCATCTACCGAGATGGCTTAAATTTAATTGCTTTTCCAGGCTTTTGGAGTCAAATTCAGTTACTCGCTTAAAGTTAAGCGAGTACGTTTTCACGGTGTTTCCGGTCTCGACTCGCTGAGCGGTCTAAAAAACCTCTCGTGAAAACACACCCTTGGTGGAAATCTCGGCAGGGAATCACGGTTTCTATTGTACTCGCAGCCTGATCCAATTATCACTTTCCTAGCGGCTTGTTATAATGAACATGTCTATAACTCATCACAGAGCATTCACATTTCTCGTTATAATAAATTATTACGAAACAATTCCGTTGTTCAAAAACAAAAATTATATTGTTGTCGACTTATGAAATCGACAAGAAAACAGCGATTGATTTGATTTGACTTTACACTTACTTAGATCCTGTAGAGCAGTTACAACTGTGAACAACTATATAATTCTAAGCTCACAATTCTGATTGCGTAGTATTTATATGACCATAGGTTTTCTATTAACTAGAATGTCATATTCTGACATAATCCTTACTTATTATTGAGAAATTAGCTGTTGTCTTTTAAATTGGAAATATGTCGATTTTTCTCACTATATATTAGATATCGATGTCTATAAAGTGACGGACTTATACTATGGTGTTCCATCCCCGCCAAAATTCGATTGTTCTATTTGACATTGTACTTTTTGTATTTTGGGCTACATTTCCCATTCGACATTCGACATGGCGTATTTTGTACACACTCTTCAGCATTGCATATTATACTTTTCAATTCCGATGTCCAACATTTACATTCAACATTCAACATTACGCATTCGATGTGCCGACTTTTACTCCCGGGAGGGGGGGGGGGGGGGGAGGGGGGGGGGGGGGGGGGGGGGGGTACTCAATATAGCCTAAAAAACATTTATTAAATTTTAATAATTTGCATACAGACGTAAAGGTGTTAGAGTGTTAGTCTGGCAAAATATCCTGACGAATGCATCGTATCAGATCGTCAATAAGGGTACTTGGGTACTTGGGTACTTTTACTTGGGTACTTTTAACCAAGGGTACTTGGTTAAAAAATGGTTAGGTATGTGCGGCGAGATGTTCAGACCTGGACCCTGTTTTTGGAATTTGTCACTCGAAAACCTGGATTTACGAATTTCCCAATTAAAAAAACCTGGATTTACGAATTTTTATTGACGATCTGATACGATGCATTCGTCAGGATATTTTGCCAGACTAACACTCTAACACCTTTACGTCGGTATGCAAATTATTAAAAATTAATAAATGTTTTTTAGGCTATAACCCATGCTCGAGGATCCAGCGGTTTTTGTCCGCGCTCCGAAGTCACCGGCCAAAACAACCCGCTGGATAAATTACCTGCTATTACGAGTTCTGTGGCGTGATACGAATCTTAATTTTGATTGGCCCTCTTTTTGAGGGTAAAAAAGAGGGCCAATCAAAACTCGACCATAATTTTCAAAGATAGCGTCCATGTTGACGGATGTTTTAAAGAAATGCATTGCGGGATCGATTTCCTCAAGCCAGAACAGTTCATGGACCTTCATGGTTCTCGAAGCGTTTAATTATCGTTTAAAAAAAAAGGATGATATGTATTTGCACAGCTACCGATAGGATATGGCAAAAGCTTGATATTTTTGCTCGTGATATCCGATCCTTAGCGCTGGTAAATGTGTTGTTTGAATTGGGAGGCCAGAAACGATTTGAAGCTACAAGTACCGCCAACTGAAAGAATACGCACCACGAGTACGGAATACAGAGTTTTCAGCGTATATATCATTATGAACAATCTGGACTTCAGTTATCACTTCATTTTTGACATTTCTTTAGGGTCTGAAATGCGAGCTATACTAAATCCGCTTGAGAGCGTATCACGCCCCAGAACTCGTACTAGTAGGTAATTTATCCAGCGGGTTGTTTCGGCCGGTGACTTCGGAGCGCGGACAAAAACCGCTGGATCCTCGAGCATGGCTATAACCTGGATTAATGATTTTTATGCGTTCATTTTACCTGGATTAGAGAATCAAATGGCCCAAAACCTGGACCCTGTACCGCCGCACATATATATCATGTAATTATTGGGAGTACCCCCCCCCCCCCCCCCCCCCCCCCCACCCCCCCCCCCCCCCCCCCCCCCCCCCCCCCCCCCCCCCCCCCCCCCCCCCCCCCCCCTTAGGCTCTGGTCGATAACTCCGTAAATAATATAAAGCCAATCTAACCTTCCTGTAGTGTTGTTTGTGTCGTTGTTGATCTTGGTGAAGAAAACCGAATTTTAAACCGGCAATTCTTGTCGATTGCGAAGGAATCTTGATCATCAATCGTAGGTGCAGTACTGTTCATGACCTTTGAAGAGAAAAACTCACGTATAGCTACTTGTAAACCCGGTGAGCTTCCCACCATCTACTTATGTGTTGGGCTTCCTGTGTTTTATTTGATCGGCCGTTGGAAAATGATATCGCCGTGAATTCACTTCTTGAATTCAGTCCTTTTGATATATTGAAGTTCTAAAATTGCTTTCTAATTAAAGATTAGAATCTACATGAGTCCTGTAGGTCATTTATTTAGCGATTAGAACGGTTTTAGGGGGGTTTTGTAACTCACTACCGGGCAATGTAGGCTTCTCAACCGAGTGTTAATAATATTAATAAACTTAATTTTACAAGGGAAAAAACATATTACAGCTTCATCTGAAAAACTTATGTACTATGGTGTGCAGGGTGTACACAGTCACCCAGTCGCTACTCACTTTCTTTCACAAACATAGTATGAACAGCTAGCCATAGAGGTGATTTGAGCTTCTAGAAGCGCAAGCCAGAGGAGGTGGGCGCAACGATGAACTCTGTGACTGAAGAAGTTTTCGTTTACTTCTGCACATTTTTCGGAAAAAAGAGCTAAACTAGAATAAATCTAAGAAAGCAAGTCTATTTACAGGGAGCGCGGTGTACACTGGGTAATATGATGTAAGTATATAATACGAACCACAGAGCACATCATGTTAAAACTGATCTCATTGTTGTCCGGCTAATGAAACTGTTTGTACTTTGTGGATCATTAACGTACGTCTTAAGCAAATCAATTCGTGAATAGTGTTTAGCAAACAAGTTTGAGCGTCTTCTCAAAGGTTAAAGGAGCCGTCTCATCCAGGATGCATTGCGCGCTGAATACGCCATTTTCAACGACGTCGAAAATACGAGTTGTTGAACTTGCTACAAAATCTACTTGAAATCTTGAGCATCGTTTTCTTTGTTCCACATTGACATTGCATGCAAAGAGCACAGTAACCCGGCGTTCTTGCAAGGACAACCTCGGGACCGAGCTGTTTGTTTCCTGCTGCACGTGTTTTTACAAGAGCAAACCTATTAAAGTGATCATGAAATACGATTCAATATGACTTTCCATTTAGATAAGGTATTTATGAAAGAGTAAGAAACAGTAGACTAATAGCTAAAACTATTTTAAAACTAGAAAATGTGTACTTACAAGACGGCTAGAAGCTTCGGTCCCCGCTTCGGTCTCTTCGTTCGGATCAGGCGCTATTGGCGACCCGTATGCATTCACAACAATAGATTTCTTCGCTACTATCCTCGGCCGACTCCACGGCCATAGTAGCAACTTGCTTTGAGCATGGATCATTAAAAATGGATCATGCTTTGAGCTTCGCTTTGAGCTAACTTTGACTTGACACAACGCAACGTGGGTTTGACAGCGCGCTTTGAAAAGAATACCCCGTATGTAAATAATAATAGAGGCGCGCAATGCATCCTGGATGAGACGGCTCCTTTAAGTTTTTACAACATTAATATCTCGAGGAATAAGTAAGGTTGCCCAGACTGTTCTTTCCCAGTAAATTGACAACTTTACAGCAAGCAACATATTTTAATGGTTTTAGGGACAGACACCCTTCAAACGCATACAAAGAATTGAAGTTTTCTTCATGAAGTTGCTGCCAGATTCCTGCCTACGTCACTGTACTGAAATGTTCAATAGAGTCGTTTTCGTATGAGTGGGAAAGTTATGTTACCGTGCCGTGCCGTATTGAAAGACTTTGATTGGATGAGATGCATCTGCACGCTTTTTGATTGGTTCAGAAAGGAAGCCATTTGAGTGTCACGGTACCGTATAGGTTTCCCACTCATACGAAAACCACTCTAAGGTATTCACAGGTATTTCGGGGCGGTTTGGTCGGTCAGAAAGTTTTCGATGATCTTGGCGTTATCTTTCATCCATTGAATGTTCTTACGAATGTTTCTCAGTGTCTGTTTGGTTTGCTCGGATGATCTGAGTATTTCTTGTTCGCTAACAAGCTTTATGATCTTTGAAAGTAAAACACAAAACAAGTTATTCAAATCTAGTCAAGTAGATCGAAACACAATAAATAAGATCTGTGAGCAAGGATATCATATCCAATCTTTTCCCATACAAAGTTCAGGCCCCGGTTGCACGAAAGGTGAATAGCGCTATCCACCGGATAAGTCCTATCCAACGGATAAAACTGATGCAGTTATCCAATAAATGTTATCCGTTGGATAGGACTTATCTGGTGGATAGCGCTATTCACCTTTCGTGCAACCGGAGCCAGTTCGATCTTTTCAGTATATTTACAAATAAATTATTTTACATAGAGTGATTCCAATAAACCTGGGCACTACTAATTAGCTGTCAGTGTTTATTTATTGAACAAAGCAGAGTGACAAATCCCACTGTAAAAATGGTTGGCAAATTAGCACCATAATGACAATGTTTATAAACATTATGTGTATACCCATTGCAGAGGCTTCTCAATTGGAACTGTATACTAAAACCGTGAAACAGTACTGAGTAATTAGTGATAAATAGCACCAATGAAACAATAGAAAGCGAAATATACATTGCACTATTTAGTGCTATTTAAAGTTAGCACTGTTTCGCGGTTTCAGTGTTTGTACTCTATCCTATTAATAAGTACCTCACAAAATTAATAAGTACCTCACAAAGCTGTACTTGTTCGTTCAAATTCTCTGCAAATCCAAGGTAAGAACCTGTAATGTTGCCAATTCTGCAGAGAAAATGAAAACACACCGTAAACATCAGTACATAGTTAATAGAGGGAATGGTTGGGAAGCCTTTTGTTATATTTCTTTGTTCTAGTCCTAATGTTATTATGATGTTGAACGGGTCCTGACCGTGCACAATGTTTGTTCAAATTCATTAGAAAATGTCAAAAATGAATGAACCCAAATGTTCTCTATTGGATTATTTATTTAAATCAATTGTAATATATTTAATTTTGAATTGGAATATATCGCACAAGCAGCCAAAAGCTAGAAACGTTTGGATTCAGTTGCTCAACCATAGCAAATTAAGGCAAAACAATGACAAAACAAAATATTTGTGCACGGTCACGGTTGAAAAAAAGGGCCCAATGACTCAACCAATGATGGGCCTACTGAACGTCTATGTTGGTTTAGGGTGCGTTCGATTGACCTTATTCCGGAATAGGAATTATTGGAATAATACGGAATGTCCGTTCAATTGAGTCTGTTCCGATTCCGGAATAATAAAAAATAAATCAAATATAACTGTTTATTTAAGTGTCCAATGTGTTCAATTCTATCGCTTGCGCACTAATTGGGGGACACTATACTCTCACACACACTACCACTACATTCTAATATTCTATACATACAACTTTCAGCTCACTAATTGGGAGACACTGAACTCTCACACACACTATAGAATGACAACAGTAGAATAAACAACGTGAGAGCTTCGAGATATGGACAGAGGATTACCGATGTAAATAAACACGTTTTCTCGCGAAAACATATCACATACGTCATCGAGAGGCGGAGCGATCGGCATTTTACAGGGTTATTAGATTTCATGCTTGAATCAAATTTTTACAAAGATGTCCGTAGCCTCTACTTTTCGGCGTTCCTCCCCCTCGCCTTAGTCCCCCGCGGTTAATTAACCCCCACCACAGGTAACCCAATATCCTCGGAACCAATATCCTCGGATAAAACGCCGTAAGAAGAGGCTACAAGTAGCTTAAGTAACATTGTATATAATATACACCAAACACAATTCTCTATTTCATTGAATCCATATTTGTATTAATTACTGCATATCACAGTAGAGTACAAACTATTACAAGCGTGCAACATAAATAGTGTAAAGTATTGCATGCTTTTAGTGCTGGTACATGTCTATAGCTGTCTGTCTATGACCAGATTATTATAGTGTTAGCATTTGTATTAAGGTATCAGGGTACCCCAAAAACCTATCATAAGACCGGTTTCGATTTTTTTTTGACAATCAAATCTAATTGAATAATATCTATCATTTCCAACAATCAGAATCTAAAAATATTTTTTCCCTAAAAAGTTAGAATCAAAAAACGAATTTTGGATTTCATTTGATGCAAAAAGATGTTGACAAGCAAGCTGTCAACAACACTCACGCAACAGACTTTCCAAAGATTAAGATGCGAAGAAAGTATCCAAAAATCGTAACTGCTCACTCAAAATATCCTTGAATAACGATGCCAAACCGCCAGCAGTAACTTTGTTTTCCTGCCATGTTTTGTTAGGTACTGTAAGGCGATCTTGTTTTGAATGCCATTCATATGTCATAAGGTATTGGATCACATATTTGTGGTGGATTATCCCCGCTTGTGTAAACAAAGGCGCCACTTGACTTGAAAAACAGTTTGGGCTTTTTCTCTTAGAGCAAATTAACGAAAATACGGGTGTTATTTTGAGCTCCTAAACAAACGGGTTTTATTCGATTCAGCTGAGATTTTTAGGACTTCATCTCTGATTATGATTCTTCAAAATTGTATTTCTGATTTTTGATATTTTAGTGATTTCATGAGTTATTAACTGATTAGTAAAAAACAATGTATTTTTAGCGTACCGAAAGTTTCGCGGCAGATAAAAACGCAACGGGGAAACGTATCGATAATCGGAGACATAGTTTTGATAATTGATATCTCTAGAGTGCATAAAGATAATGATCTTGAATTTCCGATAAAATGCGGTTGTCTGGGACCTCGCCGTACAACGCTATATGAAAATTCGTTGATCTCGACTTATATTTAAAACGCGTATGTACGTTTTGTTAATAGACCATTAGTTGGAATCTCCATTTATTTAGCTTTCAGAAAATGTATACTTTATTGGGGTTTTAATGGACGGATTCTGTGTTAAAGCGACTTGAATGCATACTTGTCGGTAGGGGTACCCTGATACCTTAAAGGGGAACTGAAGGCAAAATTTATTTTCTCAAAAAAGTTAGATATATCTTATATTAGCATTACTTGAGTATTATTTTTTGTAAATCTTTCTTAGATATCATCATAATTTACGTTCAATATGGAATATCATCCGCCATTTTGCCGTTTTACCGTCGGCTCAATTCTTTTTGTTTGTGACGTCGTTTATGGGGAATATTAAAATCCGTTCACAACATTCTCTCGGCTACAAGAAAATACAATGTACTTATAATTACTCTACATTGTGAACGCACTTTCCCTTGGGATAGGTGACGTCAGACATGGGGAATAATTACTGAAGTGAGCCGCGCTCAATTCAGCGGTAATCCATGTCTTTTTACAATTCAAACTCAATTTTCTTCTCCATAAAAATAAAAACAATTGGAAATTCATTTAGAATATGTTTGTACACAACATTCTCTTTGTTTTTAATTAAAGATACATTTAGGCTTCAGTTCTCCTTTAAGCAACACCAAACTCGGGTGGGAATGATAATTATTAGAGACATGGAATGGAACAATGTGACCGGGATGGGAATGAGAATCAATGGAGATGTGGGATGGGAACAATGGGACAAGGGTGGGAATGAGAATCAGTAGATATAAGATATATGGGAGGGAAATAGGTTTCTTGTAAGCTAGAACACATGACACAGTAATAAAGTTATTATTATTATTATACCGCATTTTTATTATTTTATTTTACCACTAATGCACCTTGCTGACAAGGGACAGCCACATGTATGCATTGAAAGCTACATTTCACATGTATGCATTGAAAGCTACATTTCACTTTTATGTGTTACCATGTACGACAGTGCACAACACGCAGCACTTCACTTTCTACCAGAAACTACTAGTAATAATAATATAGTCCGATGAACTTCAAATTCCACATGTAAAGAGTACTCGCCAAAAGAAACATTTCCTTCGTTTTAGTTTTAGCAATGTTACGATTTTTGGCGGGAAAATGACGTCACCAATTTAGTGTAAATTTTAATAAGCGCGTTTGAAAGATTACACTTTAGGTACACTTCAGAACACGTGATTGGTATCGCTGAACGACGAACAATCCAAATCCACAAGACAAGCGGTTACACTTTAGAACACGTGATTGGTATCGCTGAACGACGAACAATCCAAATCCACAAGACCAGCGGTTACACTTTAGAACACGTGATTGGTATCGCTGAACGACGAACAATCCAAATCCACAAGACCAGCGGTTACACTTTAGAACACGTGATTGGTTTTGCTGAACGACGAACAATCCAAATCCACAAGACCAGCGGTTACACTTTAGAACACGTGATTGGTATCGCTGAACGACGAACAATCCAAATCCACAAGACCAGCGGTTACACTTTAGAACACGTGATTGGTATCGCTGAACGACGAACAATCCAAATCCACAAGACCAGCGGTTACACTTTAGAACACGTGATTGGTACCGCTGAACGACGAACGAACAATCCAAATCCACAAGACCAGCGGTTACACTTTAGAACACGTGATTGGTATCGCTGAACGACGAACGAACAATCCAAATCCACAAGACCAGCGGTTACACGTTAGAACACGTGATTGGTATCGCTGAACGACGAACAATCCAAATCCACAAGACCAGCGGTTACACTTTAGAACACGTGATTGGTATCGCTGAACGACGAACAATCCAAATCCACAAGACCAGCGGTTACACTTTAGAACACGTGATTGGTATCGCTGAACGACGAACAATCCAAATCCACAAGACCAGCGGTTACACTTTAGAACACGTGATTGGTACCGCTGAACGACGAACGAACAATCCAAATCCACAAGACCAGCGGTTACACTTTAGAACACGTGATTGGTATCGCTGAACGACGAACGAACAATCCAAATCCACAAGACCAGCGGTTACACGTTAGAACACGTGATTGGTATCGCTGAACGACGAACGAACAATCCAAATCCACAAGACCAGCGGTTACACTTTAGAACACGTGATTGGTATCGCTGAACGACGAACAATCCAAATCCACAAGACCAGCGGTTACACTTTAGAACACGTGATTGGTATCGCTGAACGACGAACAATCCAAATCCACAAGACCAGCGGTTACACTTTAGAACACGTGATTGGTACCGCTGAACGACGAACAATCCAAATCCACAAGACCAGCGGTTATATGTTAGAACACGTGATTGGTTTTGCTGAACGACGAACAATCCACATCCACAAGACCAGCGGTTACACTTTAGAACGCGTGATTGGTATCGCTGAACGACGAACAATCCAAATCCACAAGACAAGCGGTTATATGTTAGAACACGTGATTGGTTTTGCTGAACGACGAACAATCCAAATCCACAAGACCAGCGGTTACACTTTAGAACACGTGATTGGTACCGCTGAAACGACGAACAATCCAAATCCACAAGACAAGCGGTTATATGTTAGAACACGTGATTGGTTTTGCTGAACGACGAACAATCCACATCCACAAGACCAGCGGTTACACTTTAGAACACGTGATTGGTATCGCTGAACGACGAACAATTAATCCAAATCCACAAGACCAGCGGTTACACTTTAGAACACGTGATTGGTATCGCTGAACGACGAACAATCCAAATCCACAAGACCAGCGGTTACATGTTAGAACACGTGTTTGCATGGTTTTGCTGAACGACGAACAATCCAAATCCACAAGAGGACGTTGAAGACCAATGTGAATACTGTGCAGACTGAAGCACAGGACGCAATCAGTATGTATATCCCGGTGGCCTGTAAACATAGAATAATCGTGATACCGGTAAGTATGTTTGTTGATCGGCAATGTTCTGGGCTGCGTGTTTACATATATCAAGACAAGGTAATCACGTGATCATTGACGTGGTACACTTTGCTATCGCCACTATTCGTCATTAAATCACGTGATCAACATCGTCACTATTCGTCGCTAAATCACGTGATCAACATCGTCACTATTCGTCGCTAAATCACGTCATCAACATCGTCACTATTCGTCATTAAATCACGTGATCAACATCGTCACTATTCGTCGCTAAATCACGTGATCAACATCGTCACTTTTCGTCATTAAATCACGTGATCAACATCGTAACTATTCGTCATTAAATCACGTGATCAACATCGCCACTATTCGTCATTAAATCACGTGATCAACAACGTCACTATTCGTCGCTAAATCATGTGATCAACATCGTCACTATTCGCTACTAAATCACGTGATCAACATTGTCACTATTCGTCACTAAATCACGTAATCAACATCGTCACTATTCGTTACTAAATCACGTGATCAACATTGTCACTATTCGTCACTAAATCACGTAATCAATATCGTCACTATTCGTTACTAAATCACGTGATCAACATCGTCAGTATTCGTCACTAAATCACGTGATCAACATCGTCAGTATTAGAGCCGCCCTCACAATGTATTAGTCGTTAGAAATAAATAAAGCAGTAATTTGGAATGCCGTGGTTCATATGTTTGCTCATATTGTTAGCCTCAACTTACTTCATCGTTGCGTACACTGTTTGTCTCTTCTTCTTGTACACACTTCTTACTCTCAAGCAAGCACTTGTTTCTTTCCAACATACGGTGAAATGTGCTTTCGTCTGAGCTGAATTTACCACAGGTTGGAAATCCGGGGGGTGCAGGAGGCTGATGGGCAAACGACTCGTTGAAAATTAAACCCATTCCTTCTGTAAGATGGTTCCCCACGTGACAGTGAACAAGCCAGTAGCCTTTGCAACGAAAAACTGTGTTAGATTTTGTTTTTGTGCTTTTAATTTATTTAAATTAAAACAAAAATTGTCTTTGACTCACAAACAAATATATACCAACTACAATTAACTTACAAACTTAAATTAAGTAGAACTTAATACAAAGAGACAGTTTTACCTGGATTGTTACTAATCAATCGTACTACAACATAACCATCAGCTGGTACAATAATTGTGTCCTTTAGGGGTGGATCTTGAAAGTTTAAGTCCACAGGTGAACCCGCTGACCATGTCCAGCGGCTGCAGGCATCGTTGTCACATACGATGTCAGGATTCGGTTTCAGTATTTTTCCTGAAGTCTGATCTTGGATGGGATAACCCATCTTGAGCACCTACAAGTGAGACTCTAAGAAGTTAATATAATAATACCGTGATTCATTCTGTAACAATCCAATCGTCCTTTCTAATGATCGATAATGATCACTTTGGATAGAAAAGAGTCGCAGAAATAAGTCATATGAGTTTGTCAGTTCGTTCGATCATTCGTTTTTCATGATCATTCGCTTCTTTCTTTCCTTCTTTCTTTCTAGATCTTTCTTTCACAGAACGTTCACTTCATTTCTAAGTATCGACTAGTGCTACGCGACCTCCTTTCCTGGTATTGTATATATGTTATTTGCCGCGAATTTGCATTACCAACATCTCCACCACCAACATCTCCATTACCAACATCTCCATTACCAACATCACCATCACCATCACCAACATCACCATCACCAACATCTCCATTACCAACATCACCATCACCATCACCAACATCACCATCACCAACATCTCCACCACCAACATCACCAACATCACCATCTCCATCACCAACATCTCCATCACCAACATCTCCATCACCAACATCTCCATCATCAACATCTCCATCACCAACATCTCCATCACCAACATCTCCATCACCAACATCTCCAACACCAACATCACCAACATCTCCATCATCAACATCTCCACCACCAACATCTCCACCACCAACAACTCCATCACCAACATCTGCATCATCAACATCTCCATCACCAACATCTCCATCACCAACATCTCCATCACCAACATCTCCATCACCAACATCTCCATCACCAACATCTCCATCATCAACATCTCCACCACCAACATCTCCACCACCAACAACTCCATCATCAACATCTCCATCACCAACATCTCCATCACCAACATCTCCATCACCAACATCTCCATCACCAACATCTCCATCACCAACATCTCCATCACCAACATCTCCATGATCAACATCTCCATCACCAACATCTCCATCATCAACATCTCACACACCCAACATCTCCACCACCAACATCTCCATCACCAACATCTCCATCACCAACATCTCCATCACCAACATCTCCATCACCAACATCTCCACCACCAACATCTCCATCACCAACATCTCCATCACCAACATCTCCATCACCAACATCTCCACCACCAACATCTTCATCACCAACATCACGATCACCAACATCACCACCACCAACATCTCCATCTCCAACATCTCCATCACCAACATCTCCATCTCCATATCCATGTCCATCTCCATGTCCATCTCCATGTCCATCTCCATGTCCATCTCCATGTCCATCTCCATCTCCATTTCCATGTCCATGTCCATGTCCATGTCCATCTCCATGTCCATGTCCATGTCCATCTCCATGTCCATCTCCATCTCCGTCTCCATGTCCATGTCCATCTCCATCTCCATGTCCATGTCCATCTCCATCTCCATCCATCCATCTCCATCTCCATCTCCATCTCCATCTCCATCTCCATCTCCATCTCCATCTCCATCTCCATCTCCATCTCCATCTCCATCTCCATCTCCATCTCCATCTCCATCTCCATCTCCATCTCCATCTCCATCTCCATCTCCATCTCCATCTCCATCTCCATCTCCATCTCCATCTCCATCTCCATCTCCATCATCCCATCTCCATCTCCATCTCCATCTCCATCTCCATCTCCATCTCCATCTCCATCTCCATCTCCATCTCCATCTCCATCTCCATCTCCATCTCCATCTCCATCTCCATCTCCATCTCCATCTCCATCTCCATCTCCATCTCCATCTCCATCTCCATCTCCATCTCCATCTCCATCTCCATCTCCATCTCCATCTCCATCCATCCATCTCCATCTCCATCTCCATCTCCATCTCCATCTCCATCTCCATCTCCATCTCCATCTCCATCTCCATCTCCATCTCCATCTCCATCTCCATCTCCATCTCCATCTCCATCTCCATCTCCATCTCCATCTCCATCTCCATCTCCATCTCCATCTCCATCTCCATCTCCATCTCCATCTCCATCTCCATCTCCATCTCCATCTCCATCTCCATCTCCATCTCCATCTCCATCTCCATCTCCATCTCCATCTCCATCTCCATCTCCATCTCCATCTCCATCTCCATCTCCATCTCCATCTCCATCTCCATCTCCATCTCCATCTCCATCTCCATCCATCTCCATCTCCATCTCCATCTCCATCTCCATCTCCATCTCCATCTCCATCTCCATCTCCATCTCCATCTCCATCTCCATCTCCATCTCCATCTCCATCTCCATCTCCATCTCCATCTCCATCTCCATCTCCATCTCCATCTCCATCTCCATCTCCATCTCCATCTCCATCTCCATCTCCATCTCCATCTCCATCTCCATCTCCATCTCCATCTCCATCTCCATCTCCATCTCCATCTCCAATAGGGACCTTAAGTTTGATGCACGAGAACGATGAAGATGACAATTTTGAGCGTCGTTTGGCTTCGTCCTAATTATCAATCTAACACAGAAAATATCTGACTCATTATTATGTTTTGCTGTTTTGCTTTGACAAAATATTCCACCAAGCGTAAGGTCCCTATTACCATCAGTGTTATCTACTTTCTTTACAGTACAAGTACAATCTCATTGAACAAGCAGTTTTCTTACTTGAAAGCTGTGTCCGTGGATATGTATTGGATGAGCATAATGGTCCCTGTTGTCCGCCATCAGAACAACTTGTATGGTTTTGTTTGGAGGCAGCTCAATCACGTGTGTGCATGCGCATCCTTTATTGTCACAATCACGTGAACAACGCGTGAGACCCCACGTGGATGGACTTTGCACCAGAGGTGCACGCGGTGAGATTAGACGCCTTTTGTTGACCGCAGCGCCTATCGGGAAGCCAAAGTTGAGGAAGACCTCATGGATTTCGTCATCTTTGGTGTTCGGTATTTTGTCAGGATCGTAGAATGTTGTATCAAGAGAAAGATTTGACACTGGAATGCAAATCCGATTTGGGTACAATATCTGTATATATATAAAAAAGACGGTAAGAAGTTTCATGCTACTCCACTCTCTTCAATTCAACATATATATGAGAGTTGTTTTTACAAAAAGGGTATAGCCTAATCAACTTGTGATATTGATCAATTCAAACGTTAGGTGGCAAAAATCAAAACCAACCTGAGAACATCAAATGGGTCTAATGACTTTAGACTCCTTTTATTTAAACACGTCTCACTGTCTATCATTGGTGATAATAATAGCTGTCAGTTTCATCAGCATGGCAATCAACCGACGCGCATGTCCGAGTTATTGGATTGTTTGAGGTATTTTGTCGATCTATTGTCAAGAAGATAGCTCATACGTTTACTTTTCCATCATCTTGCAGACTTGCGTTGAAAGGACAGATGTTGGTGGTGCTTGCTGCATGACATGTGCTCGTCCTCAACTGGCAAGCATTACTACGTGCATGCGTTGTACATACTGTAAGTATGAATGCGCGCGGATTGCATGAGAATCGATTATTGCATCGTTCTGCAGTGAAAATAGACTGTCTATCATTGGTGATAATAATAGCTGTCAGTTTCATCAGCATGGCAATCAACCGACGCGCATGTCCGAGTTATTGGATTGTTTGAGGTATTTTGTCGATCTATTGTCAAGAAGATAGCTCATACGTTTACTTTTCCATCATCTTGCAGACTTGCGTTGAAAGGACAGATGTTGGTGGTGCTTGCTGCATGACATGTGCTCGTCCTCAACTGGCAAGCATTGCTACGTGCATGCCTTGTACATACTCTAAGTATGAATGCGCGCGGATTGCATGAGATTATTGCATCGTTCTGCAGTGAAAATAGTGAGAGTTGTTTTTACAAAAAGGGTATAGCCTAATCAACTTGTGATATTGATCAATTCAAACGTTAGGTGGCAAAAATCAAAACCAACCTGAGAACATCAAATGGGTCTAATGACTTTAGACTCCTTTTATAATTTAAACACGTCTCACTGTCTATCATTGGTGATAATAATAGCTGTCAGTTTCATCAGCATGGCAATCAACCGACGCGCATGTCCGAGTTATTGGATTGTTTGAGGTATTTTGTCGATCTATTGTCAAGAAGATAGCTCATACGTTTACTTTTCCATCATCTTGCAGACTTGCGTTGAAAGGACAGATGTTGGTGGTGCTTGCTGCATGACATGTGCTCGTCCTCAACTGGCAAGCATTACTACGTGCATGTGTTGTACATACTGTAAGTATGAATGCGCGCGGATTGCATGAGAATCGATTATTGCATCGTTCTGCAGTGAAAATAGTGAGAGTTGTTTTTACAAAAGGGTATAGCCTAATCAACTTGTGATATTGATCAATTCAAACGTTAGGTGGCAAAAATCAAAACCAACCTGAGAACATCAAATGGGTCTAATGACTTTAGACTCCTTTTATTTAAACACGTCTCATATATATAATGATATCTATTTACTCATTTCCTGTTTTCTAATAAGTCATATGCAGCTAGTTACAAATGACATTGATTAAAGCCATATTACACGAGACAAGTCAAGTCGCACGCTACAACAAATTATGTGATGTTGGTAAAAGTAACAATGAACTCTACTTTTTCATTTAGAATACAGAAAATGCACAATTCGTCGTCACATGTATAGTGGATATAGCTAATTGCATAATCGTTGTCGGGTCGAAAATCATAAATCATAGAAGCTGAGACCGCAAGGATGGATGGGAAATCAGTCCATGAGCCAGTTCATGCAGATATATTCAATGTTCTCGTAGTTTTGAAGGTGTATGAGCTATTTAACTAAGTTCCTACAAGTCTGGATAAAAAGGTCAATGATATGATGATGCTATTTGAGAGTTTTAATTTCCCAGAATTCCTTTTGGTCATAGCTTTCATGATTTTCTACCCGACAACGATTATGCAATTAGCTATATACTAATTCACTCAGTCTTTAATAACTGATTACCTTGCTGTAGATACGCCAAGGACAGTTCAGTACCTTGCACGGTTTATTACTCGAGCAATTCCGTTCTTGTGTCGTTGGATCGTTGGTATCATCAGCCCCTTCATATTGTAGTATGGCCAAGGCATCCCATACTTGCCCATCGGGCGTGGCATCATACCCCACGCCTGTCCTCATATTGACCGCGCGAATCCAATAGCGACCTGGTCGTTGATTGGCTGTTAGTTCAAAGTTATACGACTCTCCAGTGAATATAATAGCAGAGTCGACTTGGATCGGTTTGACACGATGACCGTCACTTTCGGTCACAGTTAGAACATGTTGATCGATAGAGATTCTGGAAAAAAGTACTGGATAGAATAAGAAGAATATTTATATAATTATAATATATAATTGACTCTAGCAGAGTTCTTTATATTTTCTCGAGTGCGTCTATAACGCAATGGGCGCATGGACGCGAGTTGACTAATTGATCTATAATATGGCATCCAGAGAGCATGCAGCCCATGGGGAAATAGTTCATAGCAATTTTAGCCAATCGTGCTCGGTTAATAAACGGCAGTTTGTACGCACTAACCTGTAGGGGTACGCAAACCCAGTGTTGATCATATGAAGTACGTATGTCTGTCCCTGTTTGACGGTAAATATACTCAGAGGAGCCTTGTTTCCATGGCGACCCTTACCGTTTACCAGTCCCGACCAGTAGTGGATCGGCCCTTCTTTCGTCCCATCAAACATGTAACCTGTTAGTGTGAATATCTTAGTGTGAATGCGACACGGAAACTTGTCTAAGGGATGGACCATTATATAATTTTGTTGGTGTGTGTGTGTGTGTGTGGGGGGGGGGGGGGGGGGGGGCATCTCGGGGGGGGGGGGGGGGGGGGGGGGGGTATCGGTGTTAGCTTTGGTGATTCTTAAACAAATTAAACAGCAATATACTAACAACCTGATAGAGTGATGGCATTTTAATAACCCGTGAAACAGATATTAGCCATGTAGATATTAATAAACTGTAATTCCATTGTTTTCTTTTGTTTTGATTTCACAATTAGTCACTAACTATTAGATTTTGTTTCACGGGTAAAGTGCCATCGCTCTATATGCTCGTAACATGCATCTGTAAGAACACAAAGCGGCAACAAGACAACTTACTGCGTTCAGGATATGAATAGAACGTATCACCGTAACCTTTCCGAGTTATTCGAAAAGGACTTGATAATGCCAGGTCCGTGGAATGCTGGATGAACCAATCACTGAACGTCATGACGAAATAAGGGACACGAGGAATGGACCTACAAAACATTGCAAGAACGACAAATCCTATTGGTCAGAAATTCCAGGAGAGTTCAGTTTTTCTAGTATTTATGTTAACTCGACATGCACTGAATTTCCTTTTTTCCTTTTTTTTTCGACAAATAAAATCTACTAAAATATAAATATTCTTAATCATATAAATCATATAAATATTCTTAATCATATAAATCATATAAATATTCTTAATCATATAAATCATATAAATATTCTTAATCATATAAATCATATAAATATTCTTAATCATATAAATCATATAAATATTCTTAATCATATAAATCATATAAATATTCTTAATCATATAAATCATATAAATATTCTTAATCATATAAATCATATAAATATTCTTAATCATATAAATCATATAAATATTCTAATTCATGATCATGTTTGGGCAGGCCTGCAGCTCTTAAAAGATCCATGCCCATTGGGTCAATATTATTAGAGTAAAACAATAGATCAAACAAAACAATAGAACGAGTAGACAATAGTATATCATGAATTCTATTGTTTGTATTATCCAATCACAACAGCTCTTCTAAGCAGCTGCGTGTCATGTTTACCTGTGTATTACTATAGCACCAAATAGTCCATCAGCCCTTTGATTCAGCAAGTGAGAATGGTACCAGTGAGTACCAGGGGGTTCAGCGATGAATCTATACTGGAATGATTGCTAAAATGGAAAATGACAGCATGAAACTGGTATTCCAGGTTATTGAGATAAAGGTCTGCTAAATGGCGCAAGTTTGTATGAACTGAAAGTATCACCACTCTTCAAACTAAACAAAGTTATTATTATTATTATGTTATTGTTATTATTGTTATTATTATTATTATTATGTTATTATTATGTTATTGTTATTATTGTTATTATTATTATTATTATTATTATTATTATTATTATTATTATTATTATTTTTTATTATTATTATTATTGTTATTATTATTATTATTATATTATTATTATGTTATTGTTATTATTGTTATTATTAGTATTAGTATTATTATTAGTCAGAAAAATACCCTTTTTCTTCGGGTCAGTAGTTCCAGTCCTTCCCGGCCGCAGGAAGCCCGTAAGAGCGAGAGAAATATGTTATTCCATTGGTTCAAAAGTCGAAACCATGGCAACTATTAGATGCTGACCACGAGGTAATTAAACTACTTGTAGTCTCTTGATACGGCGTTTTATCCGAGGATAATGGGATACCTGTGGATATTGGGATACCTGTGGATATTGGGATACCTGTTGATATTGGGATTGGGATATACCTGTGGATATTGGGATACCTGTGTATTGGGATACCTGTGGATATTGGATACCTGTGGATATTGGGATACCTGTGGATATTGGGATACCTGTGGATATTGGGATACCTGTGGATATTGGGATACCTGTGGATATTGGGATACCTGTGGATATTGGGATACCTGTGGATATTGGGATACCTGTGGATATTGGGATACCTGTGGATATTGGGATACCTGTGGATATTGGGATACCTGTGGATATTGGGATACCTGTGGATATTGGGATACCTGTGGATATTGGGATACCTGTGGATATTGGGATACCTGTGGATATTGGGATACCTGGATATTGGGATATTGGGATACCTGTGGATATTGGGATACCTGTGGATATTGGGATACCTGTGGATATTGGGATACCTGTGGATATTGGGGATACCTGTGGATATTGGGATACCTGTGGATATTGGGATACCTGTGGATATTGGGATACCTGTGGATATCGGGATACCTGTGGATATTGGGATATACCTGTGGATATTGGGATACCTGTGGATATTGGGATACCTGTGGATATTGGGATACCTGTGGATATTGGGATACCTGTGGATATTGGGATTCCTGTGGATATTGGGATACCTGTGGATATTGGGATACCTGTGGATATTGGGATACCTGTGGATATTGGGATACCTGTGGATATTGGGATACCTGTGGATATTGGGATACCTGTGGATATTGGGATACCTGTGGACCTGTGGATATTGGGTTACCTGTGGATATTGGGATACCTGTGGATATTGGGATACCTGTGGATATTGGGTTGCCTGTGGATATCGGGATACCTGTGGATATTGGGTTACCTGTGGCTATTGGGATACCTGTGGATATCGGGATACCTGTGGATATCGGGATACCTGTGGATATTGGGATACCTGTGGATATTGGGTTACCTGTGGATATCGGGATACCTGTGGATATTGGGATACCTGTGGATATTGGGATACCTGTGGATATTGGGAAACCTGTGGATATTGGGATACCTGTGGATATTGGGATACCTGTGGATATTGGGATACCCGTGGATATTGGGATAACTGTGGATATTGGGATACCTGTGGATATGGGATACCCGTGGATATTGGGATACCTGTGGATATTGGGATACCTGTGGATATTGGGATACCCGTGGATATTGGGATACCTGTGGATATTGGGATACCTGTGGTGGGGGTTATTAGCCGTGGGAAACTAAGTCGAAGGGAGGAAGACTTAGCCTTCCATTTTACCATCTTGCTTAGAGTTTACAAACCTTTGTCTGGACGGGACATTGTGTGACGAAAGGGACCCCATCCATCCAAGGGGTATGTCGCATGTGCATCCCATGCCAGTGGATTGTAAGCCCTTCTTTAAGCAAATTGTTGATGACTGTAACAACAACCTAATGTGGTAACACAACACTGTAACTCTTGGGAAGCAAGGGTGGTAACACAACACTGTAACTCTTGGGAAGCAAGGGTGGTAACACAACACTGTAACTCTTGGGAAGCAAGGGTGGTAACACAACACTGTAACTCTTGGGAAGCAAGGGTGGTAACACAACACTGTAACTCTTGGGAAGCAAGGGTGATAACACAACACTGTAACTCTTGGGAAGCAAGGTGTGGTAACACAACACTGTAACTCTTGGGAAGCAAGGGTGGTAACACAACACTGTAACTCTTGGGAAGCAGGGGTGGTAACACAACACTGTAACTCTTGGGAAGCAAGGTGGTAACGCAACACTGTAACTCTTGGGAAGCAAGGGTGGTAAAACAACACTGTAACTCTTGGGAAGCAAGGGTGGTAACACAACACTGTAACTCTTGGGAAGCAGGGGTGGTAACACAACACTGTAACTCTTGGGAAGCAAGGGTGGTAACGCAACACTGTAACTCTTGGGAAGCAAGGGTGGTAACACAACACTGTAACTCTTGGGAAGCAAGGGTGGTAACACAACACTGTAACTCTTGGGAAGCAGGGGTGGTAACACAACACTGTAACTCTTGGGAAGCAAGGGTGGTAACGCAACACTGTAACTCTTGGGAAGCAAGGGTGGTAAAACAACACTGTAACCTTGGGAAGCAAGGGTGGTAACACAACACTGTAACTCTTGGGAAGCAGGGGTGGTAACACAACACTGTAACTCTTGGGAAGCAAGGGTGGTAACGCAACACTGTAACTCTTGGGAAGCAAGGGTGGTAACACAACACTGTAACTCTTGGGAAGCAAGGGTGGTAACACAACACTGTAACTCTTGGGAAGCAAGGGTGGTAACACAACACTGTAACTCTTGGGAAGCAAGGGTGGTAACACAACACTGTAACTCTTGGGAAGCAAGGGTGGTAACACAACACTAACTCTTGGGAAGCAAGGGTGGTAACACAACACTGTAACTCGTGGGAAGCAAGGGTGGTAACACAACACTGTAACTCTTGGGAAGCAAGGGTGGTAACACAACACTGTAACTCGTGGGAAGCAAGGGTGGTAACACAACACTGTAACTCTTGGGAAGCAAGGGTGGTAACACAACACTGTAACTCTTGGGAAGCAAGGGTGGTAACACAACACTGTAACTCTTGGGAAGCAAGGGTGGTAACACAACACTGTAACTCTTGGGAAGCAAGGGTGGTAACACAACACTGTAACTCTTGGGAAGCAAGGGTGGTAACACAACACTGTAACTCTTGGGAAGCAAGGGTGGTAACACAACACTGTAACTCGTGGGAAGCAAGGGTGGTAACACAACACTGTAACTCTTGGGAAGCAAGGGTGGTAACACAACACTGTAACTCTTGGGAAGCAAGGGTGGTAACACAACACTGTAACTCTTGGGAAGCAAGGGTGGTAACACAACACTGTAACTCTTGGGAAGCAAGGGTGGTAACACAACACTGTAACTCTTGGGAAGCAAGGGTGGTAACACAACACTGTAACTCTTGGGAAGCAAGGTGGTAACACAACACTGTAACTCTGGGGAAGCAAGGGTGGTAACACAACACTGTAACTCCTGGGAAGCAAGGGTGGTAACACAACACTGTAACTCTTGGGAAGCAAGGGTGGTAACGCAACACTGTAACTCTTGGGAAGCAAGGGTGGTAAAACAACACTGTAACTCTTGGGAAGCAAGGGTGGTAACACAACACTGTAACTCTTGGGAAGCAAGGGTGGTAACACAACACTGTAACTCTTGGGAAGCAAGGGTGGTAACGCAACACTGTAACTCTTGGGAAGCAAGGGTGGTAACACAACACTGTAACTCTTGGGAAGCAAGGGTGGTAACACAACACTGTAACTCTTGGGAAGCAAGGGTGGTAACACAACACTGTAACTCTTGGGAAGCAAGGGTGGTAACACAACACTGTAACTCTTGGGAAGCAAGGGTGGTAACACAACACTGTAACTCTTGGGAAGCAAGGGTGGTAACACAACACTGTAACTCTCTGGGGAAGCAAGGGTGGTAACACAACACTGTAAGCAAGGGTGGTAACACAACACTGTAACTCTGGGAAGCAAACTCTTGGGAAGCAAGGGTGGTAACACAACACTGTAACTCTTGGGAAGCAAGGGTGGTAACACAACACTGTAACTCTTGGGAAGCAAGGGTGGTAACACAACACTGTAACTCTTGGGAAGCAAGGGTGGTAACACAACACTGTAACTCTTGGGAAGCAAGGGTGGTAACACAACACTGTAACTCTTGGGAAGCAAGGGTGGTAACACAACACACTGTAACTCTTGGGAAGCAAGGGTGGTAAACACAACACTGTAACTCTTGGGAAGCAAGGGTGGTAACTCGCAACAAGCAAGGGTGTAACTCGTGGGAAGCAAGGGTGGTAACACAACACTGTAACTCTTGGGAAGCAAGGGTGGTAACACAACACTGTAACTCTTGGGAAGCAAGGGTGGTAACACAACACTGTAACTCTTGGGAAGCAAGGGTGGTAACACAACACTGTAACTCTTGGGAAGCAAGGGTGGTAACACAACACTGTAACTCTTGGGAAGCAAGGGTGGTAACACAACACTGTAACTCTTGGGAAGCAAGGGTGGTAACACAACACTGTAACTCTGGGAAGCAAGGGTGGTAACACAACACTGTAACTCTTGGGAAGCAAGGGTGGTAACACAACACTGTAACTCTTGGGAAGCAAGGGTGGTAACGCAACACTGTAACTCTTGGGAAGCAAGGGTGGTAACACAACACTGTAACTCTTGGGAAGCAAGGGTGGTAACACAACACTGTAACTCTTGGGGGAAGCAAGGGTGGTAACACAACACTGTAACTCTTGGGAAGCAAGGGTGGTAACGCAACACTGTAACTCTTGGGAAGCAAGGGTGGTAACACAACACTGTAACTCTTGGGAAGCAAGGGTGGTAACACAACACTGTAACTCTTGGGAAGCAAGGGTGGTAACACAACACTGTAACTCTTGGGAAGCAAGGGTGGTAACACAACACTGTAACTCTTGGGAAGCAAGGGTGGTAACACAACACTGTAACTCTTGGGAAGCAAGGGTGGTAACGTAACAACACTGTAACTCTGTGGGAAAGCAAGGGTGGTAAAACAACACTGTAACTCTTGGGAAGCAAGGGTGGTAACACAACACTGTAACTCTTGGGAAGCAAGGGTGGTAACACAACACTGTAACTCTTGGGAAGCAAGGGTGGTAACGCAACACTGTAACTCTTGGGAAGCAAGGGTGGTAACACAACACTGTAACTCTTGGGAAGCAAGGGTGGTAACCCAACACTGTAACTCTTGGGAAGCAAGGGTGGTAACACAACACTGTAACTCTTGGGAAGCAAGGGTGGTAACACAACACTGTAACTCTTGGGAAGCAAGGGTGGTAACACAACACTGTAACTCTTGGGAAGCAAGGGTGGTAAACACTGCAACACTGTAACTCGTGGGAAGCAAGGGTGGTAACACAACACTGTAACTCGTGGGAAGCAAGGGTGGTAACACAACACTGTAACTCTTGGGAAGCAAGGGTGGTAACACAACACTGTAACTCTTGGGAAGCAAGGGTGGTAACACAACACTGTAACTCTTGGGAAGCAAGGGTGGTAACACAACACTGTAACTCTTGGGAAGCAAGGGTGGTAACACAACACTGTAACTCTTGGGAAGCAAGGGTGGTAACACAACACTGTAACTCTTGGGAAGCAAGGGTGGTAACACAACACTGTAACTCTTGGGAAGCAAGGGTGGTAACACAACACTGTAACTCTTGGGAAGCAAGGGTGGTAACAACACTGTAACTCGTGGGAAGCAAGGGTGGTAACACAACACTGTAACTCTTGGGAAGCAAGGGTGGTAACACAACACTGTAACTCTTGGGAAGCAAGGGTGGTAACGCAACACTGTAACTCGTGGGAAGCAAGGGTGGTAACACAACACTGTAACTCTTGGGAAGCAAGGGTGGTAACACAACACTGTAACTCTTGGGAAGCAAGGGTGGTAACGCAACACTGTAACTCGTGGGAAGCAAGGGTGGTAACACAACACTGTAACTCTTGGGAAGCAAGGGTGGTAACACAACACTGTAACTCTTGGGAAGCAAGGGTGGTAACACAACACTGTAACTCTGTAACTCTTGGAAGCAAGGGTGGTAACCAACACTGTAACACTGTAAATCTTGGGGAAGCAAGGGTGGTAACGCAACACTGTAACTCGTGGGAAGCAAGGGTGGTAACACAACACTGTAACTCTTGGGAAGCAAGGGTGGTAACACAACACTGTAACTCTTGGGAAGCAAGGGTGGGGTGGTAACACAACACTGTAACTCTTGGGAAGCAAGGGTGGTAACACAACACTGTAACTCTTGGGAAGCAAGGGTGGTAACACAACACTGTAACTCTTGGGAAGCAAGGGTGGTAACACAACACTGTAACTCTTGGGAAGCAAGGGTGGTAACGCAACACTGTAACTCTTGGGAAGCAAGGGTGGTAACACAACACTGTAACTCTTGGGAAGCAAGGGTGGTAACACAACACTGTAACTCTTGGGAAGCAAGGGTGGTAACGCAACACTGTAACTCGTGGGAAGCAAGGGTGGTAACACAACACTGTAACTCTTGGGAAGCAAGGGTGGTAACACAACACTGTAACTCTTGGGAAGCAAGGGTGGTAACACAACACTGTAACTCTTGGGAAGCAAGGGTGGTAACAAGCAACACTGTAACTCGTGGGAAGCAAGGGTGGTAACACAACACTGTAACTCTTGGGAAGCAAGGGTGGTAACACAACACTGTAACTCTTGGGAAGCAAGGGTGGTAACCCAACACTGTAACTCTTGGGAAGCAAGGGTGGTAACACAACACTGTAACTCTTGGGAAGCAAGGGTGGTAACGCAACACTGTAACTCTTGGGAAGCAAGGGTGGTAACCCAACACTGTAACTCGTGGGAAGCAAGGGTGGTAACACAACACTGTAACTCGTGGGAAGCAAGGGTGGTAACACAACACTGTAACTCTTGGGAAGCAAGGGTGGTAACACAACACTGTAACTCTTGGGAAGCAAGGGTGGTAACACAACACTGTAACTCTTGGGAAGCAAGGGTGGTAACACAACACTGTAACTCTTGGGAAGCAAGGGTGGTAACGCAACACTGTAACTCTTGGGAAGCAAGGGTGGTAACACAACACTGTAACTCTTGGGAAGCAAGGGTGGTAACACAACACTGTAACTCTTGGAAGCAAGGGTGGTAACACAACACTGTAACTCTTGGGAAGCAAGGGTGGTAACGCAACACTGTAACTCGTGGGAAGCAAGGGTGGTAACACAACACTGTAACTCGTGGGAAGCAAGGGTGGTAACACAACACTGTAACTCTTGGGAAGCAAGGGTGGTAACACAACACTGTAACTCTTGGGAAGCAAGGGTGGTAACACAACACTGTAACTCTTGGGAAGCAAGGGTGGTAACACAACACTGTAACTCGTGGGAAGCAAGGGTGGTAACACAACACTGTAACTCTTGGGAAGCAAGGGTGGTAACACAACACTGTAACTCGTGGGAAGCAAGGGTGGTAACACAACACTGTAACTCGTGGGAAGCAAGGGTGGTAACACAACACTGTAACTCGTGGGAAGCAAGGGTGGTAACACAACACTGTAACTCTTGGGAAGCAAGGGTGGTAACACAACACTGTAACTCTTGGGAAGCAAGGGTGGTAACACAACACTGTAACTCGTGGGAAGCAAGGGTGGTAACACAACACTGTAACTCTTGGGAAGCAAGGGTGGTAACACAACACTGTAACTCTTGGGAAGCAAGGGTGGTAACGCAACACTGTAACTCTTGGGAAGCAAGGGTGGTCGAATGGTTACCGCGCTCGCCTCTCACCGCTGTGGTGCCTGGTTCAATTCACGGACCGAGCGCTTCATGTGAGTTGAGTTTGTCAGTTCGTTCTTTCTTTTGCTGTTGGTTTTTTTCTCCGGGTACACCGGATTTCCTCCCTCGATCAGTAAAAGCGAAGTAGTGAGATGAGTATTTAGAATATTATAATGTAGTAAGCATTGTGTGTGTGAGCGATAGTTTGAGGACCACGGGGTCATCTAGTCTCCCTCGAAGCCGAGTTTAGTGTCGTCACGCTAAACTCCGCCCCCTTCGTGTGGAGCGAGCGTTGCGTGACGACACTAAGGACGGCTGCGAAGGAGACTAAGGGTCATCGTAAAATAAAGCCGTTTACTATTTTACCATTTTAGGCACATTATAATGGTAGCACACAAAGTAAGGCACAAAAAGCGCACACAAAACTTCATAATACTGTGCCTTACATAAGTCTGTCACGTATTCGACGTCACGCATGTGACAGGGCCGACGCAATGCACTATTTTTATTGATTGATTGATATTAAAATATAGCATACAAGAATTGTTCCTGAATTTTACTGCTGTGTTTTCGGGCCTCAAAATATTTCGGGGATTTTGAGAAACGAGTGTGTATTTGAGGTAGTGCACATCTATGAATGAATGAAACCTTTATTTAAATAGGGTATGTCCCTTCAGAACAAAGCGTACTGCTATAAATGGGAGCCCTACTATAAAATATCAATATAAATTACTACAACTATAGAAAACTATGGATATATAAAAATTACCTCTGCTCCTTCCAGGACTTCGATAGTTGGACCAGGAAACTCATCGTTGATGGTGATAATGGTTTTATTGTACCCGTCGACCGTATGGACTTTATCGACAGGAACTGTTATGTTTGGAACTGTTCTGTAATTACAAATAAACCTCAATAAACACAACGACGTATTATGCGTCCAGACGAATTATTTTCTTTAGTGCGTTTTTTTTATGCGTCTCTATGTTCGTCTGGTAAAGACGAGCAGAACGACGTATTATGCGTCCAGACGAATTATTTTCTTTAGTGCGTTTTTTTTATGCGTCTCTATGTTCGTCTGGTAAAGACGAGCAGAACGACGTATTATGCGTCCAGACGAATTGTTTTCTTTAGTGCGTTTTTTTTATGCGTCTCTATGTTCGTCTGGTAAAGACGAGCAGAACGACGTATTATGCGTCCAGACGAATTGTTTTCTTTAGTGCGTTTTTTTATGCGTCTCTATGTTCGTCTGGTAAAAAAGAGTGGAAATTGTGCAGAAATAGGCTAAAACTACTTCTGCATGATGATACAAATACGTTTTTAGGTTTCACATTTAATCTATCAAAATAGCTTTCAGATTAAGAAGCCCGAGTTCACGCTAATAGAGCGTCTAGTTGAGTTTAATGTTGACGTATTTTCAAAACCTAAAGCCATGTATGTTGTTTTGATAGCTCTACAAGCTCAAACACATTTTATTTTATTTGGCAAAGAAAATAATATTTCGAAATTTAAGAACAGCCAAATACCACACGTGGTTGCAAACGAAGAATTTCCCGACCCGAAATTAAATGCAGTGGATCGATTTTACAGAGACTACACATTTTATTATGTACTATTTTAAAAACGAGCAGCATGTTGCGGTCAACCTTCTACATTGTAGCTTACAATCTTTATACGTTCTAAAGGTTACACATGAAATCATCTGATTATAAAAGACTCTCCCTAATAAAACAATATCTCCTATTACTTAGTCACGTCCTAGTTTCTCTCAGTTACAATGCGTGATTACATATTCGGTTATATAATGTTTCCGACACTCTCCCCACCTTGGCTCGTCTACTAGTCAAGCATGAGGCGCGCTCGGAGCCACCTTGCGTCTAAAGCTGCGTTTCTCTTAGGCTGCCTTCTAATTGCTTGCGCAGGTAATTGAGCATGTGGAACTGTCCTTTCTCCGATTCGTTCCTCCTTGCATCTCGCCTCTATGGGACACAATATTTGAATGGGCCTTCCCATTATCTTCGGCCTTCCTTTTGTGATCACTCTGACATCCGCTCCTCTCACTACTCCATCTCTTCCCTTCACTAATCGAACCACTCTTCCCATCTTCCACTCTCCTCTCTTTTTGCCTTCCTCAAATACTGTCACTACATCTCCTACTTCTACTGACTTTCCACCCTTACTTACTTTACATTTGTGAAACTCTCGCAGTCCTACTAAATATTCACCGTGCCACCTTTTCCAAAAATGCTCGAGTTTCTTTGAGAGATACCTGTATTTCAGACCACAACTAGCATCCTCTTCTTCTACAATGGCTTCATCAGGAAGGGAATTTCAAAATCCGTCGTCCATACACTAATTATAAATGTGCTGGTGACAACACTTCTTCACTTGGTCCGTCATACTTGTATGTCAGTGGTCTGTTGTTTACTGTCCCTTCTATCTCAACTAAAATAGTAGACAGCTCGAATACTTGAAATCTTTGGCACTGCATATGCTTCTATTACTATTGCCTTTTCTACACCTACGGGTCTAATTTCTAACTTTACTACGTCTCTAATCTCAGCGTTCTCGCACTTCTGCCCCAATAGTCCGGCAGCAAATGTCATGAAATAAAGTCCCGTGGGAATTTCGTGATGAAAGCAAGCCACTAGTCTAGATGTGTTAAGTGGACCCTAAATAACATGAAAAGTGTTGGTGCCAACTTTGCAACTTGCACGGGCGGGATTTATGGGAGGTGGAAAATGTGACGTATAAATCCCAGCATGGAAACGAGGCTCAAACATGAAATTGCCTATAACTTTCCACAATTTGTGTAAAAGCTTACCAAAATCACCCAAGTAATGTTACTCTGTGTTCCAAACACGAACATATGGATTTTAGGGATTAGTGTGGTCACGTGACCAAGCTAGCATGAAAACGAGGCTGACATAAAAGTTGCACTGGAGAGCCTGTTAACATCTCCAGAACAGCACACAAAGTGACTTATTTATAAGCATTGCAGGTGGATATCATGTATGCAGACAGACATGCTAATAGGAAAGGGTTGTTACGTGACTAAGATAGCATGAAAACGAGGCGGAGACAAAAATCGCATTATCACATGGAACTATTTAATTAAGCTTTAAGTTATTTTTAGAGATGATCACCAAGTACTTCCGTCAATCTTCGCAAATGACATAATGAACTATGCACGTATGATTCCTGTGCAGTACCTTGCTGATATGTCATCTTTGAAAGAATCAGATCATGCACACATCTATGCAGAGTTCATCCAAGGAAACTGGGTAGTGAACAAGAACGCCAAGTGCCATTCTGCACAGTAGTTAGGAGCCGACAATGCACTACAACACATCAACTGATCCATGAAGGTGTCTGGAGGATTGGTTGGCATTACGCTAAATCAAGGTGCTTAGACGAAGTTCTTCCTGATATCCCCAGAGCTTGCAATGCTAGTTGACTGACAAGCAAAGAACAAGGTGCCGGGTGTGTCTTACGAGACTTGCATAAGCAGGTCGCCATCATAGCCTTGCTACTGTCTTAGCACGTGAAGAGAAAGGCATAGAACATTCTCTGATGCAAGTACCAACCTGTTTAACGTTGTGACAAAGGTGGTTATGCCAGAAATGGTGAAAGAATGATTTGTATGAACAAAGTGAGATTGGCTGGCCGGACACTGTTCGATTCTTTTGTTGAAGGAGCGAGTCAGAGAAAATACAATTTTGATCACTAATGAAGAAGCGAAAACGCCTAACGTGGAAAACCGGTGCAAAGGTCGTGAAGGCGAAAGCAGCAGACAAAAAGTCGTAGAACTTAAAAGGACAGGTCCCTTTTCGCACGTCTGAATCGATATCAAGGAAACTGTTGGCAAATATTTGATAGTCTCGTGATCGTTGTTTGCTGCTGATGGCACAGTGCTGCACTGTTCAGCCAAAAGTACTAGATACTGTAATGAACATCCTAGAGAAGTTGAATAATAGGGGGAACAACATGAGTGTATAGTTAGTCCAAATAGTGAAGATCAAGTAAAAGTCGCTATAAATTTAGATACACTAGAAGTGCAGTCATGCACTTGACAAAACCAGATAATGGATAAAAAATTGTGCACAGCTCAGAAGCTGAACACTTCAGTAACTACATCATACACGCACAGTCAAAGTAATGAAGTGCGTTTAATTTTTGATAGATACGATTTACCACTGTCCCTCAAAGCGGCCACCAGGATTAGACGGCAAAGAGACCAAGCACCATGCAGTGTATTATCGCATCACCGACTCAACTGATACACATAGCCAAAGTCCCAATGAAGAGACTCCTGTTACACACGAATACCAAGATGGAGCTCACCGTCTATCTGGGCCAGAAGGTTAAAGAGTATGCTAAGCGTAGTGGAAAGCAACTAGTGTTGGCAAGGGGAAGCGAGTGCCAAGCAACACACAAGGATGTCAGATATCTACAGAGTAACCAAGAAGAAGCTGATACGAAGATGATCGTGCGATGCCCTTGATGCTACTGTGTGCAACCCAACTGCAGATTCACTCTCCCAACACAGATGTCTTTATCAGTCCTCGCTCTAAGGTGTTACCCGGAACTGTGCAACAACACCTTGTTTGTCACGGGAAGAGGGCAACACTATCGTGTGATTGAGATGCGGTCAATTGTTGAAACTCTTTGGCCGGAGAAGACAGCAGCGCTTCCCAGCATTTCACACCCTAAGCGGAGCTGACAACACAGGAAGTTTTTCTGGAAGAGGAATGCTTCTGTGTTGGAAGGTAATCGCAGCTGACCAATCCATCACCACTTTCCTCGCGCATCTTGGGCAAGCTGCTCAGTCAGATGACGAGATCGCTGCAGCCATCGAGAAGTTTCTATCTATGTTTCTATCTATGTATTCCCGCGTATATACATGTTTCTGACATTTAATAATTGATGGATTTCAGTACATGTCATGTCATTGATGAATTTCAGTGCTCAATCACACTCAACCCTCAGATAATCATTTTTCGTGGGGTTATATTTCTTCTTTAGCCATCGAGAAGTTCGTCTGCCAGCCGTATATCTGTCGATAACAAGCATCACCACTTTCAAAGAGCTGCGATGGTTCTTCTTCAGGAAGAAGCAAGCACAATCCGACAGGTTGCCACCACCAGGCTGGGCTGCACCAGGCGATCCTGCGAGCTCATTATCAAATGATGGTCTTGAACAGAAATAAACTAACAAATCCAGAGCTATCATCATCACAACATTATGGATGACGGACGAATCAAGTTGAATGGCTACTGGTTATGACAAAGCTGCCACCAGCCCTTGAAGCCATTCAACTAGTTAAGTATGGATGTTGAAAGGAACGGTGTTCCACTAACCGTTGTCAGTGCCACAAGGCTGGGTTAAACTGCACAGACCTCTGCACCTGCTCCGACACTGGGGAGAGCAGTGATAATGATGTTCAAGAGGAAGATGTACATTACTGGACACAGATAAAGACATGTCCGATAGTGATGATGACTAGTTTATAGTCCAAGAAGATAATGTACATGCATATAATATGTACATGAGTGAGCCACATGGAAGATCAGTCGGCAGCTTTAATAAATGATAACCAGGCATTTTGTATGTTTGAAAGATTATTGCAGATTTTGAGATACTTGTAAAAAACGAAAACGTTGTGCACAATATAAGGCTGTAGTTTCGTGCTATATTGCATCACTGTTCTGAATAACTTATTTAAGTAACTTATTTAATAACACAATGTTTATTTAAAAATTGGTGATCTTCTCTAAAAATAACTTAAAGCTTAATTAAATAGTTCCATGTGATAATGCGATTTTTTGTCTCCGCCTCGTTTTCATGCTATCTTAGTCACGTGACAACCCTTTCCTATAAGCATGTCTGTCTGCATACATGACATCCACCTGCAATGCTTATAAATAAGTCACTTTGTGTGCTGTTCTGGAGATGTTAACAGGCTCTCCAGTGCAACTTTTATGTCAGCCTCGTTTTCATGCTAGCTTGGTCACGTGACCACACTAATCCCTAAAATCCATATGTTCGTGTTTGGAACACAGAGTAACATTACTTGGGTGATTTTGGTAAGCTTTTACACAAATTGTGGAAAGTTATAGGCAATTTCATGTTTGAGCCTCGTTTCCATGCTGGGATTTATATGTCACATTTTCCACCTCCCATAAATCCCGCCCGTGCAAGTTGCAAAGTTGGCACCAACACTTTTCATGTTATTTAGGGTCCCCTTAACACATCTAGACTAGTGGCTTGCTTTCATCATGAAATTCCCACGGGATCACACATGCTGCCGGACTACAACGTACTTATTCCCAACCACTCTTGTCTCACAGCACTTGGTCTAATGAGATGTGACAAATGACCGATGACTTCCCGCGTCAAACAACACTCTTACTTTGCCCTCTTCTTCCCCTCTCACGAAACCTCTCGACTCGCTGTTTGTAACGCAACTCTCCCTCCCGTTCCAACATGCATACTACTAGGACTAATGGTCACGTGCGAAGCAGATTGCGTTACGTAGTCGGCGCCGCTGCAGATTCCCTACATTCCTTATCACACAACGCGTTATGATGATCTTCCCCGCAACCCCGACGACACGCAATGGTAAGCGCGCAATCACGGGCTCTGTGTCCCTTAGATAAACGTCTAAAACATCTAGCATATTTTTTGATGAAAGTCGTACGTATCTTAATGTCCTTAATCTTCTTTTCATGTGGATGATCTCCAAGACAAAAGGCACATTCTCCCTTCTTTTGGGACTTTTGATTCAACATCAATGCGTACGTGAGGTGTAGTGGGCGTTTCTCGTGGGCTCTTGACCCTGACTGTTGACATCACGGAATGATATTCTCGTAGCTCCAATTCGCTTGAAAACGCCTTCAACAGATCTTCCATGTTCAGTCTAAAAAGTCCTCCCCACGTGTAATCGTTAAACGAAACTGCTCTTGAAATATCCTCGAACTAAATTATCCGAAACGCCGAGGATTTTTATACTTAATGATAAAACACGTGCTGGCTTAAAAAATCCATACCTTCATTTCATATTTTCTGCAAAAATATTCAAGATTGAAATAATTTTGGCCAAGAAAATCCAAGTTAAAGTAGTATACAAATTAGGACGAATCTATATGAGATATAAAGACACTGTCACGGTGCGCGTGACGATTTCTATTGTATTTTTCTCATTAATTATTCATGATAAAAAAATCTCCATACCTGTGAAACGACGTTTCTTGCAATTTGAGTTTTCCGTCGCCATCAATTTTGACCTGATAAGCATTATTCATATCTTCTCTATACATCATACTTCGCGTTTCACGAACATTGAATTCATATTCGCAGATTTCTTTGGTACAGATTCCACCAGAGACGCGAGATGTGGTAACTAACAACCAAACCACGAGATTCATGAAAGCCAGAGAAAGCTCCATAAGTAACTTGCTGTTTTTATATCGTGTCAGTGTTTATAGCAGTACTGCTAGTGGGGTCACGACTCTCACACTCACTTCTTACTACATTCCATTTAGCAAATTGCGTGCAGTTTCCCTTGTTGATGGTACTGATGACGTCAAAAAAGGTGTCCAAAACTCAAGTGGATTCGAACAACGAGTGCACATGTAATGTAACAAGACGCTCAATGAGCGTACACTCGGGCTTATGAAAAGGACAATGTCAGTTGCGTGAGGAGAGACCTGACAATGACTGACAGTTGCGTGACGAGGGAGACTATGTCTGGCTATTAAAACAACTTTGCCATGACCCCAAATTTCGGACATTGAGCTTGTTTAGCTTTGCTTTAATTGATGAAGTTTTGAAGTATGATTTCTACGATTTCTTTTCCTTCTGAATTTTTCAAACGTCGAATCGAATAAACATCCATCATTATATATCTGAGAAATGTGTTTCGTTTTATTGCCGGATACTTTTTAAACGGTTTTTCACGGCGCGTGACGACAGTCAGGCAGCAAGCAAAGCGATATTAGCTATCTAAACAAAATCTACTGAAAAATCAAACCCTTGCTCTCTAGCTTCAGAGACATAATACGAAGCTGCTCAGTAACGGATTATTAACGACATGTTGCTTTCAAAACTAAGATTCATAATCTACTTGAGTCCTGTGTCTCCTTTATCTCAGTTCAAATCTGCTGAGTTTAAACGGTTTTTCACGGCGCGTGACGACAGCCGAGTCAGGCAGCAAGCAAAGCGATATTAGCTATCTAAACAAAATCTACTGAAAAATCAAACCCTTGCTCTCTAGCTTCAGAGACATAATACGAAGCTGCTCAGTAACGGATTATTAACGACATGTTGCTTTCAAAACTAAGATTCATAATCTACTTGAGTCCTGTGTCTCCTTTATCTCAGTTCAAATCTGCTGAGTAATCTTGAAACTCCGGATACGATTAAATACGTCGCATACTCGTCATTTTGAAGCCCAAAAAATCTACTAAAACCGAAATCCGCATTTTCTAACTCGGGCGGCCTGCGGCCTGGGCCCGAGTAACAAGACGCTCAATGAGCGTACACTCGGGCTTATGAAAAGGACAATGTCAGTTGCGTGAGGAGAGACCTGACAATGACTGACAGTTGCGTGACGAGGGAGACTATATGTCTGCCAGATGAAGGGCTATACGATCTCGATTTACGAACTATTGACCTTGCTTTCCTTAAATGCTTTGATGTAGTTTTGAAGTACGATTTTTACGATTCCTTTTCCTTCTGAATTTTTCAAACGTGGAATAAAATAAACATCCATCATGAGTTACTGAAAATAACTCGACTGGCTCGACTGTTTGCATGACTTCTGTACATATAGCTTTCTGTCAATAGATGGAGTTATACATGACCGGCGTTGGTCGTGGAGTTTAATTATAACTAGATTATGATATGACGGGAGCAATTTTAGAATACCCCGTCACTATATCAAGCTCTTGATCATATCTATCGATATATTTATCAGAAAAGTGTTTCATTTTATTGTCGGATACCTTTTTAAAAACGGGTTTCTGAAACCACGGCGTGAAGATGCAGCAAACACAGCTTCATTATCTGCTGAATAATCTTGAAACTCGAATGATTTTCAGACGGCTCATGTGTCTTTGCCTATAAATTTCGGGATTCATGCCTTCAATGTGTCCGAAAATCAGTCCGAAACTCTTCACAATGACGAACAGCGTGTGTGACATATGTGAGAGGAGCGTTTCTTTCCTGCAAGTTGGATACATAAAAGTGTTACGTTCGAAGTTATGCCCAAATTTCGTACATTGACCTTGCTTAGTCCGTGGCGTTGATGACGGCCTATTTGCTTTGATGAAGTTTTGAAGTACGATTTTTACGATTCCTTTTCCTTCCGAATGTTTCAAACATGGAATAAAATAAACTTCAATCATTATATTTCTCAGAAATGTGTTTCATTTTATTGTCGGATACCTTTATAAAAACGGGTTTCTGAAACCACGGCGTGAAGATGCAGCAAACACAGCTTCATTATCTGCTGAATAATCTTGAAACTCGAATGATTTTCAGACGGCTCATGTGTCTTTGCCTATAAATTTCGGGATTCATGCCTTCAATGTGTCCGAAAATCAGTCCGAAACTCTTCACAATGACGAACAGCGTGTGTGACATATGTGAGAGGAGCGTTTCTTTCCTGCAAGTTGGATACATAAAAGTGTTACGTTCGAAGTTATGCCCAAATTTCGTACATTGACCTTGCTTAGTCCGTGGCGTTGATGACGGCCTATTTGCTTTGATGAAGTTTTGAAGTACGATTTTTACGATTCCTTTTCCTTCCGAATGTTTCAAACATGGAATAAAATAAACTTCAATCATTATATTTCTCAGAAATGTGTTTCATTTTATTGTTGGATACCTTTTAAACGGGTTTTTGAAACCACGGCGTGACGGCAGTCATGCAGCAAGCACTGATCCCAAATTTCGTAGACTTCGTACATTGATCTTGCTCATGTTAAAACAATGATTGCATGATCGTGTTTAAAAGGAAGTAATCGATGGCTCGACTTCGCCATACAACATAGGCTCATCGTAAAGTCCATTCAGAACTAGGAATTTCATTCAGTCCAAGCTCTCCGTTATTATTTGGCTGTTTTAGTTTTCATTTCGGATTTCATTTGCTGTCGAAATTCGAATATATCCAGGATGCTTCAAGTAATCGCTCGATGGGAACCCGCATATATTTTGGGACAGAGTGTAGCTTGCTTTCTTATCTGCTGAGTAATCTTGGAACTCGATACGATCACATACTTCGCATTTTTTGTACCGATAAGATCACATACTTCACATTTTGTGTCCTACGAAGAAAAATAATGATAGAAGAAAACGCATTTTATAACTCGGGCTTCCTTCGGAAGGGCCCGAGTAATAACCTTTATTTAATCCCAGGGTAATCCCTTCAGTATCCCGAAGGACACTGTTATCACTGGGATCCCTGGCAAACATAAATTCAGTACATAAAAATACTGAACAAAAAAATATGAAAAAGATATGACTATAAAATCTAATTATACAACACATGCAACTGACATTAACTGGTAGCCTGCGTAGCTAACGAAGTTCGGGCTAGCGTGGAGTCTTCGTTAACGAGTATCAGTGGTGATAGCTGCTAGCAGACTAGTCGCATATTTTCTGGAACAGAGTATATAGCCATGCTTTGTTCGTGTGTGAATGACCGTAATGAGCGTAACGCAACTCATGAACTGTCACCATTTGCAAGCAAATGTGAAAAGGCTCCCTCTATTTTTTTTATCTAAAAATAATGACGCATATTATTCAAATCAAAATTCCAAAAATGCACGTTTTTGTTTTCCACGCCAGATGTGCCAGATGTGCCACTTCCCGGCCACTTGAAGTCATGCTATCAGTCTAACAATAACATAACTTTATAACTCTTTGTTATTGTTACAGGGACTTCATTTATTATTATAAAATAATTTAAATAGTATGCGCGCTCTGATTGGCTGATCAGGCGTGTTTCATTTGCCTGTGAAACATGACATGGAAATGACGTAACGACCTGCCAGATTAATGGAAAATGCATTGACTTTTTGACCTAAAACTAATTTGTTTTTCAGTGTACGACATTTTCATTAGCAAAATTTACTTAAAAGACTGATGATAATCGGTTCAAAACGTTGAAATTAACTTACTTGAAAAACAGAATGCTAGTGATCCACCTAAGAAAAAACGTCTGGTTTTGACTGAAGAAAATCAGTTTGATGATATCAAAACCGGTGTGAATACCTCGCGTAAACAAGCTTGGAAAGTTGATGAAATATTTGAGTGTCAACGAGAATCTGTCCAAGAGCTATATAAATCATTGTGTTAGGCCAACTGCCATCACTCTGTTGTCAAACGCAGGGCTGTCCGTAACTGCCAAATTATAGCTATTTTGGGTCACCGAAACGAGCAGTCACTTGTAAGTACAACTCCCGGCCATCTTCCAACCAGCTCGAACAGTGCAATAATGTGTTCGCCCAGGCACTCAATCCCAGCAGCCAAAACAACTGAAGGAAGCAGACTACTTCTCAGCAATTCCGGTGGTACTTCCGCAAATTTAGGATAGGGGTGTGCCTCCGGGATGTCGAAACCCTGACCCTATTTTTAAAAAAGGATGGAGAATTGGAAAATTCATACCCTTTCCAAGGATTTGTCACTGAAATATAGACTCAATTTAAATAAGGAAAAAGTTAATAGTATTCCTTTGGAAATCGCTAATATCAGAAGTACATACGCTGGCTGTTATGCTATGCGGATGTTTTAGTCAGAATAAATATCAGATATGAATATCTCTAGAGATTCAGCATGCAAACTTTCTTTTCTAATGCTTCTCTTATATGATGCCATGCACGTCTCGGGTAGTGACGAGGTTCGATCCCTCGGTAACGTTTGACGATGCTGGTTGCACCCACTTTCCCTGATCGGTTAGAATATAGCTGTTCCTGGACTGGCTTTTGACTATATTTGCTGCCGCAGGGAGCGAGCCTGAAGCGAGCGAGCAAGGCAGCTCTCTAATCGACATATATAAACAATATATAGGGGTCTTTGGGGCATTTTGCTTGCAAAACGCAAGGAATTGTGGTTAACGGCAAGATCAAAGGTGCAAGGCAGGCTGGTTAATGCGCAAAGTGAAATATCTGAATGCGCAGAGACCACAATGCAATGCGTCGCTAACACACGTGCACGACCTTTCCCCCCAGAAGCAAATTTCGACGATAATTGATCCCTCCAGTTAATAAAGAAATAATAAGTGCAAGCAAGAACGTTTAACTGTAATTCTTTTCACGATGAAATGAAAGTCGTAGATAACATTTGGGCTTTTGTAAAGAAATCCGCTAATTATTCTCAAAACTATTTTAACCAATCACAGTTATCCATTCCCACGCCTGAAATGAACAAGAACGTGTGAACACCTTAATCTCATTGGTTAGTGTCAAATCGGCTCATGCGTTCATGTCAATATACAAAATTGTTACCGGATTATGACATGCTTCTCAATTAAAAATGCATTCAGTAGTTTTGCATTATGCCCACATTTCCGGCATAACATTTTGTGTGGCGCGCAGCATTCGCTGCCATAAAGGTAGACTAGTCTAACTCCTCAAATATGCATTTATCCTCTCTATAAATAATCCCTACGTATTGTATTGCATTGCATTGCATCATATAGCTAATTGCATAATCGTTGTCGGGTTGAAAATCATGAAAGCTATGACCAAAAGGAATTCTGGGAAATTAAAACTCTCAAATAACACCGTCAAATGATCAACCTTTTTATCCAGACTTGTAGGATCTTAGTTAAATAGCTCATATACCTTCAAAACTACGAGAATATTGAATATATCTGCATGTAATGCAGGTCATGAACTGATTTCCCATCCATCCTTGCGGTCTCAGCTTCTATGATTTATGATTTTCAACCCGACAACGATTATGCAATTAGCTATATAAACTGAACATTCATGTTGTGGGATAATATAATTAATACTGACTGAATAAACAAAATCTCGAATTAAGTTTTGGCCTAATCCCTACTGTTATTATCATCGATTTTGAAGTGGGGTCCGTGAAGACATTCTTGAAAACTAGTGCCTTCACATTTTGCCAGAATTGTTGAGTCTAATTTCATTTTTACCGGTCAAAAACCATCACAAATAACTTGAACTCTTTGCTAAAGCAGTTTTAGCCTTGTACAAAACCAAGAGAAAATGAGGTAAGAGAAGGAATCCCTGGTATTAGGGTCTTGACCCATCATGTGCCCCGTTAATTCTATTTTTAGAATCAATCTATCTTTAGAACGGAACGTGATTGGTCAGATCATATAAGGCGAGGTCGCGGAGGCCGTACGCACGGTTTTGATATGAAAGTCAAAATTGTCAAGTCAGGCGAAGAAAATCTTCTCAAGTTTCTCGAACATTTTACAAATTTTTACTTCAAAAACTCAATAAAGGATTTTACCAAATTATCCTTTTGGGATTTGACTGAAATTATTGTGAATTTGGGACACTTGAGACGATTCTAAATAGAGGAAAACAGCTTCAGTTTGCCATGTCCTTCGACAGAGAAAACCGACCAAGGAGTCGTTTTGTTGTAGCCGGCGTCTGGTAGGACTGCAGATGGTTGAATTTAAAAATTTCCATGTCCACAATATGGCTGGTGCTTCAAGGTTTTGGTGATGTTGGCTCTTGTAAAGTTTCTTTCGTGTTTTCCGAACCTGAGAATAACGCTCAGTGGACTTCGTAATTGTTGAATACAAATGCCGGTAAGACCACATTAACTTTAGAGTTTGTTTTCGTGATTGCTTTGACTTTGATCGTTGTGTAGTTTATATTTGTAGCACCTTAATTTTGCTCAATTCGCCTGAGTATTCGTAAAATCCTTCAATGAATCTTAGAGAATTAAATTGTGGCCTTTTCTCAGACTTCTCAGAGAGTTGACGATATTGTTTCGCTCAGTTTTGTATTTTTATCAGTGCAGACTTTGCATGTAAACATCATAGAAATTGTGCGACTACTGCTTTGTTCAGTCTTGGAGCAGAAGCTGTGTAGTCTTTTGCTTTTCTTTTTACTGCGGTTCTCAGTCAGTATTATGCGAACTCAGACATTCAAACAGTCGGCTGGACTTGGTTTTTCGCTACCCATGAATCAAATTCAAAACTCAAACGACTGATTCAAAACTAAATACATTCTTCGACCAAATGATCCATAATTTAGCTCAAAATCATATTTGGTTTCCATTTGGTGGGTCTTCTGACTTATATTTTTAAGTTTACTGATTTTTTTATGTCGATTGACGGCAGCGAAAAACCAAGTTCCAGCCGACTGCTTGAATGTCTGAGTTCGCATAATACTGAGAATCGCAGTAATGACAAAAAATAAAAAGTTTTTGAAAGGAAAAACCAAGGTAAGGTTGAGTATTTTAAAATTCTACAAGTCAAGAGTGGTTGCGCGGGCATGGTAACTAAAGCTAAAAATAGCTTCGATCTAAAAATAGAATTAACGGGGCACATGATGGGGTACCAGGGATTCCTTCTCTTACCTCATTTTCTCTTGATACAGTTGAAACTCTGGCTGCGACCACTCTCGTAATTAAGCCACCAATTTTCCAAAATACCAAACATTTCCAAGTCACTGAAATCACTTATTTGGAACCTCTCGTAAGCGACCACAAGACTTGATATTTTGGGTGGTCGCTTACGGGAGGTTCGACTGTATATACTGTATGTACGGCTCTCTGAAAGAGCACTAATTGTGAAGAGAGCTTATTCAAATAAAGGTTTCCTTTATGGTCTCATCTTACACACAGCGATTTTTTTATGATCACATTTATGACAATTATCATGATTGTAAGCTGCTCGGCTGCCGTAGGCGCCTATCATATGCAGCCCGAAAAAGTCCTCCATCGGTTGTAAAGCGCATTGGAACGAATGTGAAATGCGCTATATAAGAACGACCATTATTATTATTATTATTATTATTATTATTATATTTCCACTAGTCTTTCATCGAGGGCAAACACCTTGAAAAACTTGTTACTAATTCAGCCAATCAAAACACTCGAACCCAGTCTTCCAACATTTGCCACAGACTGGTGCACTGCACTGACAGATCTGTCAGCATTCGTATACCTCAGGGCAGGGCATATATATTGTATACCTCAGGGCAGGGCATATATATTGTATACCTCAGGGCAGGGCATATATATTGTATACCTCAGGGCATGATATATATTGTATACCTCAGGGCAGGGCATATATATTGTATACCTCAGGGCAGGGCACATATATTGTATACCTCAGGGCAGGGCATATATATTGTATACCTCAGGGCAGGGCATATATATTGTATACCTCAGGGCAGGGCATATAGATTGTATACCTCAGGGCAGGGCAAATATATTGTATACCTCAGGGCATGATATATATTGTATTCTGGCCTGTGAGGCGTATTCCTTTGATTGTCTAGATGGTACTGTATACAACTTTACTCTGTGCTAGATGGCTTCACTCTGTGCTAGATGGCTTCACTCTGTGCTAGATGGCTTCACTCTGTGCTAGATGGCTCTACTCTGCGATAGATGGCTTTACTTTGTGGTAGATGGCTATACTCTGCGATAGATGGCTTTACTCTGTGGTAGATGGCTCTACTCTGTGCTAGATTTAAGAAATGAAGTACGTCTTCCGTGTTTTCATGCTCTCATGAAAACCGAGGTACGTTTGGGAGAATTCGAGAGCAGATCAGTCCAAACACGAGACGTAGTCGAGTGTTTGGACCTGCTCGAGAATTCTCCCAAACGTACCGAGGTTTTCATGAGAGCATGAAAACACGGAAAACGTACTTCATTTCTTTTATAAAATAATTATTTTTTCGAAATAAAGTACAAAAACAAAAGATAAACAGACGAAAAAACATAAATCCTTTATTGACTAAATCGTAATTCTCAATACATTGCACCAACCAATCAGAACGCTCGATATATGTGACTTTGATATGAATTTTTTTGGCGAGTGTTTGAACCGACAAACTGTGGGCAAGAAAATCAGTGTGTCATTTTAATTATGATTTAACCTCAAATCAAGTTGAAAACCAAGCGAAAAGCTAACAGTTATACACATTGTGTTAAAAAGAGCAGTTTGAATACAAAAGTGGAGGAAATAGTTCTTTTTGAAAGCAAACACGTCGACTTGATCGTGGTTCTCAGTCAGGTGACAATCGGCTGAACGAAACGTGGACTGAACCGATGGAGCAAGGTTCGTGTTTGAAAAAATCTCGCTAAGCCGACTGTTTGGGATTTTGTGCATTGCTGAGAAGTAGTCTGCTTCCTTCAGTTGTTTTGGCTGCTGGGATTGAGTGCCTGGGCGAGCACATTACTGCACTGTTGGAGCTGGTTGGAAGATGGCCGGGAGTTGTACTTGCAAGTGACTGCTCGTTTCGGTGACCCAAAGTGGCTATAATTTGGCAGTTAGACAGCCCTGCGTTTGACAACAGAGTGATGGCAGTTGGCCTAACACAATGATTTGTGTAGTTCTTGGAGAGATTCTCGTTGACACTCAATTATTTCATCATATTTCCAAGCTTGTTTACGCGAGGTATTCACACCGGTTTTCATATCATCGAGCTGATTTTCATCAAAACAAGACGTTTTTTCTTAGCTGGATCACTAGCATTCTGTTATTCAAGTAAGTTAATTTCAAAGTTTTGAACATTTAGTCAATTTTGCTAATGAAAATGTCGTACACTGAAAACAAAATTAGTTTTAGGTCAAAAAGTCGATGAATTTTCCATTAATCTGGCAGGTCGTTACGTCATTTCCATGTTTTCACAGGCAAATGAAACACGGCTGATCAGCCAATCAGAGCGCGCATACTATTTAAATTATTTTATAAATGGCTCTACTCTGCGATAGATGGCTTTACTCTGTGCTAGATGGCTTCACTCTGTGCTAGATGGCTTCACTCTGTGCTAGATGGCTCTACTCTGCGATATATGGCTTTACTCTGTGGTAGATGGCTCTACTCTGCGATAGATGGCTTTACTCTGTGGTAGATGGCTTTACTCTGTGGTAGATGGCTTTACTCTGTGGTAGATGGCTCTACTCTGAGATAGATGGCTTTACTCTGTGGTAGATGGCTCTACTCTGCGATAGATGGCTTCACTCTGTTAATATCCAGTGGCAATTTTAAAACCATGTAAGTGAAAGTGCATGTGGAGGGAGTACAAGGGTATGGAGGTCGTATAAGGATGTACTATGGTGTGCAGGGTGTGCACGGTCACCATGCAAGTAAAAGTGCATGTGGAGGGAGTACAAGGGTATGGAGGGCGTATAAGGATGTACTATGGTGTGCAGGGTATACACGGTCACCATGCAAGTAAAAGTGCATGTGGAGGGAGTGCAAGGGTATGGAGGGCGTATAAGGATGTACTATGGTGTGCAGGGTATACACGGTCACCATGCAAGTAAAAGTGCATGTGGAGGGAGTACAAGGGTATGGAGGGCGTATAAGGATGTACTATGGTGTGAAGGGTGTGCACGGTCACCATGCAAGTAAAAGTGCATGTGGAGGGAGTACAAGGGTATGGAGGGCGTATAAGGATGTACTATGGTGTGCAGGGTGTACACGGTCACCATGCAAGTAAAAGTGCATGTGGAGGGAGTACAAGGGTATGGAGGGCGTATAAGGATGTACTATGGTGTGCAGCGTGTACACGGTCACCATGCAAGTAAAAGTGCATGTGGAGGGAGTACAAGGGTATGGAGGTCGTATAAGGATGTACTATGGTGTGCAGGGTATACACGGTCACCATGCAAGTAAAAGTGCATGTGGAGGGAGTACAAGGGTATGGAGGGCGTATAAGGATGTACTATGGTGTGCAGGGTATACACGGTCACCATGCAAGTAAAAGTGCATGTGGAGGGAGTGCAAGGGTATGGAGGGCGTATAAGGATGTACTATGGTGTGCAGGGTATACACGGTCACCATGCAAGTAAAAGTGCATGTGGAGGGAGTACAAGGGTATGGAGGGCGTATAAGGATGTACTATGGTGTGAAGGGTGTGCACGGTCACCATGCAAGTAAAAGTGCATGTGGAGGGAGTACAAGGGTATGGAGGGCGTATAAGGATGTACTATGGTGTGCAGCGTGTACACGGTCACCATGCAAGTAAAAGTGCATGTGGAGGGAGTACAAGGGTATGGAGGGCGTATAAGGATGTACTATGGTGTGCAGCGTGTACACGGTCACCATGCAAGTAAAAGTGCATGTGGAGGGAGTACAAGGGTATGGAGGTCGTATAAGGATGTACTATGGTGTGCAGGGTATACACGGTCACCATGCAAGTAAAAGTGCATGTGGAGGGAGTACAAGGGTATGGAGGGCGTATAAGGATGTACTATGGTGTGCAGGGTGTACACAGTCACCCAGTCGCTACTCACTTTCTTTCACAAACATAGTATGAACAGCTAGCATAGAGGTGATTTGAGCTTCTAGAAGCGCAAGCCAGAGGAGGTGGGCGCAACGATGAACTCTGTGACTGAAGAAGTTTTCGTTTGCTTCTGTACATCTTTCGGAAAAAAAGAGCTAAACTAGAATAAATCTAAGAAAGCAGGTCTATTTACAGGGAGCGCGGTGTACACTGGGTGATATAATGTAAGTATATAATACGAACCCACAGAGCACATCATGTTAAAAATGATCTCATTTTTGTCCGGCTAATGAAACTGTTTGTACCTTGTGGATTATTAACGTCTTCAGCAAATCAATTCGTGAATAGTGTTTAGCAAACAAGTTTGAGTGTCTTCTCAAAGGTTGAGTTTTTACAACATAATTAATATCTCGAGGAATAAGTAAGGTTGTCCAGACTGTTCTTTCCCAGTAAATTGACAACTTTACAGCAAGCAACATATTTTAATGGTTTTAGGGACAGACACCCTTCAAACGCATACAAAGAATTGAAGTCATCACGACGATGCTGCTAGATTCCTGCCTACGTTACTGTACTGAAATGTTCAATAGAGTCGTTTTCGTATGAGTGGGAAAGTTATGTTACCGTGCCGTGCCGTATTGAAATACTTTGATTGGATGAGAAGCATCTGTACGCTTTTTGATTGATTCAGAAAGGAAGCCATTTGAGTGTCACGGTACCGTAGGTTTCCCACTCATACGAAAACGACTCTAAGGTATTCACAGGTATTTCGGGGCGGTTTGGTCGGTCAGAAAGTTTTCGATGATCTTGGCGTTATCTTTCATCCATTGAATGTTCTTACGAATGTTTCTCAGTGTCTGTTTGGTTTGCTCGGATGATCTGAGTATTTCTTGTTCGCTAACAAGCTTTATGATCTTTGAAAGTAAAACACAAAACAAGTTATTCAAATCTAGTCAAGTAGATCGAAACACAATAAATAAGATCTGTGAGCAAGGATATCATATCCAATCTTTTCCCATACAAAGTTCAGGCCCCGGTTGCACGAAAGGTGAATAGCGCTATCCACCGGATAAGTCCTATCCAACGGATAAAACTGATGCTGTTATCCAATACATTTTATCCGTTGGATAGGACTTATCTGGTGGATAGCGCTATTCACCTTTCGTGCAACCGGAGCAAGTTCGATCTTTTCAGTTTATTTACAAATAAATTATTTTACATAGAGTGATTCCAATAAACCTGGGCACTACTAATTAGCTGTCAGTGTTTATTAGATGCAAAGGAACACAATAGAATAAAAGAGTGCGTGTCTAATAGTGTGTATTGGTGTAATTAGTAATGCCCAGGTTTATTGGAATCACTCTAAGATAACTAACCGACCCGCAAATTAATAGCGATTAAGCTAATCTAGGCGGGTCATCGACCAATGGCTGAGCGTAATGTGACGTGCATGATGGCGTCATATACTGCAAGTATCAGAATGCTTTGCCCATTTTCTTTTGTTAGATAATTAGCACCAATTGTCTTACTATTCTCATGAGGGAATAAAAATCTGAATAAGAAATAACATTTCCAAAGCATTCTGGTACTTGTAGTAAAACAACGTCATCATGCAAGTCGCTTATTGAACAAAGCAGAGTGACAAATCCCACTGTAAAAATGGTTGGCAAATTAGGCTACTCAAATGAAACTAAAACCGTGAAAGACTTCTAGTTAATTAGTGCCAAACAATAGAAGACAAAAGACATTGCACTATTTAGTGTTAATTAAAGTTAGCACTGTTTCGCGGTTTCAGTGTTTGCACTGTATCCTATCAATAGGTACCTCACAAAGCTGAACTTGTTCGTTCAAATTCTCTGCAAATCCAAGATAAGAACCTGTAATGTTGCCAATTCTGCAGAGAAAATGAAAACACACCGTAAACGTTCAGTATGTGTGTTTGAACACAAACCGCATGTCATCTTCGTTCTGACCGGCCACATGGTTTTGAAACCCAGCAAACATCATTCTTCTCCTTTTTGTTCACTTTCTCCAACTGTGACCGTGAACCGAACAAACAAATATTTTTAATTCCATATATCAAAAATCCCGCCAATAAAACCCAAGGGCCCAATCACTCAACCAATGATGGGCCTACTCAACGTCTATGTTGGTTTAGGGTGCGTTCGATTGACCTTATTCCGGAATAGGAATTATTGGAATAATACGGAATGTCCGTTCAATTGAGTCTGCTCCGATTCCGGAATGAAAAAAAAAAAAACAAAAAAACCTGTTTATTTAAGTGTCCAATGTGTTCTAGCGCTTGCGCACTAATTGGGGGACACTGTACTCTCACACACACTACTACTACATTCTAATATTCTATACATACAACTTTCAGCTCACTAATTGGGAGACACTGAACTCTCACACTACTACCACTACATTCTAATATTCTATACATACAACTTTCAGCTCACTAATTGGGAGACACTGCACTCTCACACTACTACCACTACATTCTAATATTCTATACATACAACTTTCAGCTCACTAGTTCGTTTTTATTGAGGAATAAGCGGAATGTATTCTTAACATGCTGCTCATATAGAATGCTTGGAATATTCCGAAATAATGACGTCATCCGTCTGCCCCAGAATCTGGAATTATTCTTATTCCGGAATAAGGTCAATCGAACGCACCCTTAGACTGTATGATCAGTTTACCGGGCTTCATATTCATTATTCGCCATTAACTATGGTCTAATATGATATTTCAACTAGTTTTTATTTTCTAACCTTTTGATCAGCATTTCAAAGTTTGTTTTGAAGAAACCCCATGCGTGCAATCGTCCCTTTGGATGCTTGGAAACTTCAGCAAATATCATCAGAATGTCTTCTTTCTTTATTAAGCTCTCATCGAACATGTAGTTAAAAAGCCTAATTTGCACAAATATAAATTATATATGATTATATAATGCTAAACAGATATGCAAAAGTCAGCCTCAAATTTATGAAATTCCTGTGCCGTACCTAATTGTTGAATTAAGTTCTACAAAAGAGCGGCGTCTTAGGCTAAGAGCAGACGTCGAATTATTCATGTACCGTTCCTAATTGTTGAATTAAGTTCTACAAAAGAGCGGCGTCTGAGGCTAAGAGCAGACGTCGAATTATTCATGTACCGTTCCTAATTGTTGCAATAAAGTACATGTAATGGTTCGAATTGGAACGGTCTATTTAATTTGGAACGGCTCAGGCGTACCGCACGCCTAGGTAAGCCGAATAATACGCCTATGGGTCGAGTCTGAGACAAACGGCGTGCTGTCCAGGGGCCGTTCCAAATGCATAAGTTATTATAATGTATTCAAATGTATCCGTGAGTTGTAAGTGCGGCTGCAGAACGGCATTTGATTCAGACGCCGTTCTTTTCATGTACTTTCACGCATGATTTATTAAATAAAAAGCTCCAAATGATCGCATTCCAGCGTTTTTTTTCGGAAAACACAGGCGCATATGCGCATATGCGTTCTTTGAATGTAAACATGGCGGCTTGGCGTGCAACTCTTGTGAGTGATATGTGTAGTTTTTGCTTTGAAAACACCAATTTGCGCTGTATTGGCTGCCTTTTTCCGATGATTAAAAGCACGCAACAAGTTCCATGTGCTATTTTCGATTTTTCGACATACATTTTCTTCTAAGTGACCTTCTGAGATACTGAAACTTGGGCTTCCTGTGTAATGGTGGCGTGAATATTTGGAACGACTAATTAAGGTGGTTCCAGCATAATGAATGACCGGTTTGCCGTATTTTTTAACTCGCTCGCTCCGCGTCAATATTGCTTGGATTGTTTTCTGCTTAACACAAATACTAATTCAACTATTCTGCCTTTCGATGATGTATTCAAAATTATCATTGTAAGCTGCGTTTGTGAATGCCAGCTGATATTCGAACGACACCATGTTCACTAAAACTGCTGCCAAGCGTTATTCCCTAGTACGATTATTTTTAAACTTCGTCAACGGCCTTTTAAGGTCCCTAGTAATGTTCTGAGGAGGTAAGAAGGAAATCGTTCGAGCCGAAATCACGTAACAACACAGGTCCGAATATTGACAACAAACATATGAACTGGTCAACACAGTGTCATAGAGTGGCAACCATTCGACCGATTTTAACGATTTTAATGCACCAGTATTATCCACTTTCATAACACTGCTGTCCAAAGCTCAGACTTTTAACTTAAATACTGACTTTGCAGATGGATTTTGAGCAAAGGCATCTAAACGCTTGAGAATGTCACATTTTTAAAATTCACATTTTCTCAACTTTCTCGTTCATTCGCTCAACCAAATCGTAGATATTCTAGTGACAGTAAGTCTAACCCTTCCTGGATATGTTGGACTATTCAGCTGGGTTTGAGCGTGCGAAATGTTAGGAAAAAAAGAATAAATAGCGAGACTGGTCGACTCGCATGAAAACTTCGCCGAGAGTCAATGATAATATATTCAATCACGAACTTTTTCGGCGCTTCGGCAGTTTCACTCGAGTGAACGTGGTGTAATGTATGCGCATTTAATTAGTCACGTTATCCGTGACAATAGCGAACTCTTTTTATTTATTCTTCTAGACGTGACCAAACGCTTTGATTTTTTTTCCTAGTTGTTATTTATCATATAGCCGTGCGTATTGATCATTGTGAGATATATATCATATATGATTTAGTTGTTGTTTTTGAATAACGTTTACTACGTTTTCTATGTCTGGATGACAGTGTTCGGTATATACATTTGAAGTCAAGCACAAATATAAGAAATGAGTACTACAATGATGGGTGATCCTTGCTTTTATATCACTGCACAAATTTGTTTCTGCCCGAGCGCAGCTGATGCAGTACTTTCACACATGTGGCAGTCAGCTCTACTGCAGCTAAAAATGCAATGTCGTTTCTGGATGTGTCGTAACAGCAATCATGGACAAATTTTCAATATCTCGAGAGGAAAAACGAAAACGTGGCGCCTTGTTCGTCGAGTCTGTACTCATTTTTAAAAAGAGTTCGCTATTGTCACGGATAACGTGACTAATTAAATGCGCATACATTACACCACGTTCACTCGAGTGAAACTGCCGAAGCGCCGAAAAAGTTCGTGATTGAATATATTATCATTGACTCTCGGCGAAGTTTTCATGCGAGTCGACCAGTCTCGCTATTTATTCTTTTTTTCCTAACATTTCGCACGCTCAAACCCAGCTGAATAGTCCAACATATCCAGGAAGGGTTAGACTTACTGTCACTAGAATATCTACGATTTGGTTGAGCGAATGAACGAGAAAGTTGAGAAAATGTGAATTTTTAAAAATGTGACATTCTCAAGCGTTTAGATGCCTTTGCTCAAAATCCATCTGCAAAGTCAGTATTTAAGTTAAAAGTCTGAGCTTTGGACAGCAGTGTTATGAAAAGTGGATAATACTGGTGCATTAAAATCGTTAAAATCGGTCGAATGGTTGCCACTCTATGACACTGATGTTGACCAGTTCATATGTTTGTTGTCAATATTCGGACCTGTGTTGTTACGTGATTTCGGCTCGAACGATTTCCTTCTTACCTCCTCAGAACATTACTAGGGACCTTAAAAGGCCGTTGACGAAGTTTAAAAATAATCGTACTAGGGAATAACGCTTGGCAGCAGTTTTAGTGAACATGGTGTCGTTCGAATATCAGCTGGCATTCACAAACGCAGCTTACAATGATAATTTTGAATACATCATCGAAAGGCAGAATAGTTGAATTAGTATTTGTGTTAAGCAGAAAACAATCCAAGCAATATTGACGCGGAGCGAGCGAGTTAAAAAATACGGCAAACCGGTCATTCATTATGCTGGAACCACCTTAAGAACGACGTCTGAATCAACAGGCGGACTTCTGTTGATTTGGGTCGATCTAAATATGATATAGGAATGTTACATGAATAATTCGACGTTTGTTCTTAGCCTTACTCAGTTTGGTGCGGCAGATTCTATTTGGTTCGACAGCTATAATAAATTCGTCAGGGCCTGTCGCATTATGCGACATTAGAGCGGCAACTAAGTCAGACAGCGTTCTTCCGATGTGCCGAACTAATAAAGTTTTCCGTTCTTCTGCGCATGCTCAACTATACTTTCATTTGCATTTGTTTAAGTTCGACTGAATTAAGTTCATTTTCTGGTATTATTTTGGAGTGTTATTTAGCATGAATACTATGAATAGAATTGAATAGCATTTGCTCATTATGAATTCACCGGGATGTATTCATATACCTTATTCGTACTTAATTTCGCGAGGCTTTACAGTGAGGACACGTCACACTAACCGGGACCCCTTGAGCAAAACTGACCAATCAGATTACACCTGAATATAATCACATTCCAACAAAAGTCATCTGCGCCAATTATCATTATGACTATAATGCTGATTGGGCCAGAAAACTTTTGTTGGAATGTGATTATTTTCAGGTGTAATCTGATTGGTCAGTTTTGCTCAAGTGGTCCCGGTTAGTGTGTCCTCACTTCGCGATTTTCGCGATTTAAAAAGCGATTTAAAAAAAATCGCGAAATTAAAGCCTCGCGAATAATGCCCAGAGAAAAAAATACATATCTTCTGGATATTTCTCTTGTTGAGACCGCGAAAGACTTGCTTAGCTTCATATTCTTTGTAGTATCTATTTAACTTTACATCTTTCACGCACTACAAAGATCAAATAGCGATGACTAGTTTCGTTCCTGTATATGAACCTCTTCAAATAGCTACAAGGAATATGAAAATACATATCGAAACCATTTAATCAACACGAACAATAAACGTTATTTAATACGAAATTGTTTTTAAACGACTTATTCAACAACATAATACTACCATTTGCAACAACCGTATAGCGTAAACTTTTTTGTCTGTTGTAACTACAAGTTTATAACGTCTAGTTAGTCTAGTTGACTGTCATCTTGTTCCTGTTTGTAAATCCTGTGGTATTGAAAATAAATTGAATTGAATTGAATTGAATTGAGAACCCAGGGCTGTATATGGATACATCCCGGTGAATTCATAATGAGCAATTCAATTCGATCAATTCTATTGTTCAACCGGTCAATACCGGAGATAAAGCCCTATGAATAACAAAGAAAACCGTGTCAAATTTAAACTAATTGTAGTTAGGTACGGCACATGACAGGTTCGACGTTTGACCCTAGTCTTAGTCAACATATTTGGTCGCCGCATATATTGTGACGTCATATACAGCGACCAATTACCTCTGTCGTAGGCCAGGTTCCGGAGCAGCAGCGAGAGCACGGATAATGCTTGCTTTATCTCTAGAGTCGATTGTATTATCTTTATACTTGTGCCACAGAAACTCAAATTCTTTCTCGACCTTTTTCCCTCCATGCATGATGGCTGTTAAGAGGACATGTTCGCGTATGTGGGCTCCAATGGTTCTTCAATTAAGAACGAGATATACTTCTTATTAACTGAGTGTGAGGTCCGTACCGGGGTACTTCCTTTGTCCAAGTGGTAGGGGTGATCGGCGGTCCTTTTAGGGTCGAAAATATTTCCTGTGTGTACCTTTTAGGGTTCCGACACAAAAGTCAGTTACGTAACATGAGTCCGTACCTTTTAGGGTCAATTGAAAGAACAGAAGAAATATATTGTCCAGGCACTGATTAAACGATATCAGCACAATCACTTTTTCGCCATATATGGTCATATATGTCGTACCTTTTAGGGATTGAAATCAACATGGCTTCAACACGAAACCGCGCTATAAAAGGGCCTGTGCCAGGCAGCTAACACCTTCAGTTGTCAGTCATCCATCGTACTGTCAAGAGCTCTGCATCGTAACAATGGGCGCGAAATTTAAATTCAAAAAATTGAATTTCAAATTGTTGACTTTCTTCGTTCTTTTACTAACATCAATAACTCATTTTCAAAATCTTGTTATTAGTTTTGAATGATCAGTTTTGAAAATATTGATATTTAGCTCAGTTTTATCGAAGTCCAGTTGAATAATAATTATGAACTTTGAGTTGTTCAATACGACATGAATACGAATATGTTACTGCACCATTTCAAATTGATTCAACTGAGCTGGAAAGGTGTGAAATGAAGGCGGTCCAGTCCCTTTTATAGCGCGGTTTCGTGTTTCAGGAGCTCTTTTAATGTATGCGTACCTTTTGGGGTCGTTTTCAAAACCGACCGCCGATCACCCCTACCACTTGGACAAAGGGAGTTCCCCCCCCCCCCCCGGGGGGGTCGGTACCGTCAGTTATGGACCGATTTTCTTTTCACTTAGTTATGGGCCCAAGGGCGGAACAAGTGAAAAAGAGGATCCATAACTTATCGTACGGACCGAGCAAACGAGGTTAATATTTTATTTTATGGCTTCTGCACCAAAAAAACAATTACACACAAATAAGATGTTTTCATTCACTATGTTCCGTATGGGAAGTCATGGATCGCCTATTGACCAATCACAATTCACCAATTGTCATATAATAAACATATTATTCAATAATTATTATTACTTTCAATGGAAATATCAAATACACAGTGGTATCCTTACGTGCCCTTGTTCATCCATGCGCGTAATTTTTTCAAGGAAGTGTCGAAAACTTCCAACTCTCCATGGTAACCTAACACTTTAACTGCCGTTACTCGCAATCTCCTAGAAACCAAATGACAGGGGTACAATTTATTACAAGTGCTGTTGTAACTATTTGCAGTAAATATATTCAATTGGGAAATATTGTTGAAAATCATCAGTTACAAGCACCAGATGTACAGTATCTTAATAGTTAACCATCATTCAGGTGCACTGATGACTCGACGCTTGTAATGAAACGACGTTCCATCATAGACATCTCTGTCTGGTGGTCGCTGATTGAGTCGTTAAACTCTTGGTTGAAGTATTCCGTCATAATCTGATTTAGCTTGACGTCAGTTCTATCGCTGAAGTTAGAAGCTTGAGATAAGTGGTCATTATCCCCGCCTTTCCTGTATTCCACCGGTGTCATCCCATCCAAGGTATAAGAGTGTATAGAGTATATAAGATAATAGTTACCTTTCCTGTATTCCACCGGTATCATCCCATCCAAGGTATAAGAGTGTATAGAGTATATAAGATAATAGTTACCTTTCCTGTATTCCACCAGTGTCATCCCATCCAAGGTATAAGAGTGTATAGAGTATACAAGATAATAGTTACCTTTCCTGTATTCCACCGGTGTCATCCCATCCAAGGTATAAGAGTGTATAGAGTATATAAGATAATAGTTACCTTTCCTGTATTCCACCGGTGTCATCCCATCCAAGGTATAAGAGTGTATAGAGTATATAAGATAATAGTTACCTTTCCTGTATTCCACCGGTGTCATCCCATCCAAGGTATAAGAGTGTATAGAGTATATAAGATAATAGTTACCTTTCCTCTATTCCACCGGTGTCATCCCATCCAAGGTATAAGAGTGTATAGAGTATATAAGATAATAGTTACCTTTCCTGTATTCCACCGGTGTCATCCCATCCAAGGTATAAGAGTGTATAGAGTATATAAGATAATAGTTACCTTTCCTGTATTCCACCGGTGTCATCCCATCCAAGGTATAAGAGTGTATAGAGTATATAAGATAATAGTTACCTTTCCTGTATTCCACCGGTGTCATCCCATCCAAGGTATAAGAGTGTATAGAGTATATAAGATAATAGTTACCTTTCCTGTATTCCACCGGTGTCATCCCATCCAAGGTATAAGAGTGTATAGAGTATATAAGATAATAGTTACCTTTCCTGTATTCCACCGGTGTCATCCCATCCAAGGTATAAGAGTGTATAGAGTATATAAGATAATAGTTACCTTTCCTGTATTCCACCGGTGTCATCCATCCAAGGTATAAGAGTGTATAGAGTATATAAGATAATAGTTACCTTTCCTGTATTCCACCAGTGTCATCCCATCCAAGGTATAAGAGTGTATAGAGTATATAAGATAATAGTTACCTTTCCTGTATTCCCGCAGTGTCATCCCATCCAAGGTATAAGAGTGTATAGAGTATATAAGATAATAGTTACCTTTCCTGTATTCCACCGGTGTCATCCCATCCAAGCTATAAGAGTGTATAGAGTATATAAGATAATAGTTACCTTTCCTGTATTCCACCACTGTCATCCCATCCAAGGTATAAGAGTGCATAGAGTATATAAGATAATAGTTACCTTTCCTGTATTCCACCGGTGTCATCCCATCCAAGGTATAAGAGTGTATAGAGTATATAAGATAATAGTTACCTTTCCTGTATTCCACCGGTGTCATCCCATCCAAGGTATAAGAGTGTATAGAGTATATAAGATGATAGTTACCTTTCCTGTATTCCACCGGTGTCATCCCATCCAAGGTATAAGAGTGTATAGAGTATATAAGATAATAGTTACCTTTCCTGTATTCCACCACTGTCATCCATCCATCCAAGGTATAAGAGTGCATAGAGTATATAAGATAAATAATAGTTACCTTTCCTGTATTCCACCGGTGTCATCCCATCCAAGGTATAAGAGTGTATAGAGTGTAGAAGATTATAGTTACCTTTCCTGTATTCCACCGGTGTCATCCCATCCAAGGTATAAGAGTGTATAGAGTATATAAGATAAATAATAGTTACCTTTCCTGTATTCCACCGGTGTCATCCCATCCAAGGTATAAGAGTGTATAGAGTATAGAAGATAATAGTTACCTTTCCTGTATTCCACCGGTGTCATCCCATCCAAGGTATAAGAGTGTATAGAGTATATAAGATAATAGTTACCTTTCCTGTATTCCACCGGTGTCATCCCATCCAAGGTGGCATAACAATGGTTTGGCTAATGATATCATGTATTTCTAAACAAAAAAATTCACATGAAAGCGATTTTACTGTATTATTCGCTGGAAAATTATGCAATAGTATCTTAGATAAAGGTAAAATTATGCAATAGTATCTTAGATAAAGGTAAAATTATGCAATAGTATCTTAGATAAAGGTAAAATTATGCAATAGTATCTTAGATAAAGGTAAAATTATGCAATAGTATCTTAGATAAAGGTAAAATTGGATGGAGGTTTAGAAAGCATTTACAGCATTCGCGGCCGTGTTGTATCGGATCTAAGTACAGATCCTCGCCGTATCTGCCGATACAACAAGGCCGCTCATTCTGTATATACCACTTAATACAGTCGAAGCTCTCCTTGCTACCACTCTCGTAAGCGACGTCCAGCTCTAGTTGCGACCACCTTTACGAAACCCTGTTTCTATTGTCACTCAAAGTCTGTATAATTAAAAGCTCTCGTAAGCGACCAGCTCTAGTTGCGACCACCTTTACGAAACCCTGTTTGTATTGTCACTCAAAGTCTGTATAATTAAAAGCTCTCGTAAGCGACGTCCAGCTCTAGTTGCGACCACCTTTACGAAACCCTGTTTGTATTGTACTCAAAGTCTGTATAATTAAAAGCTCTCGTAAGCGACGTCCAGCTCTAGTTGCGACCACCTTTACGAAACCCTGTTTGTATTGTCACTCAAAGTCTGTATAATTAAAAGCTCTCGTAAACGACCAGCTCTAGTTGCGACCACCTTTACGAAACCCTGTTTGTATTGTCACTCAAAGTCTGTATAATTAAAAGCTCTCGTAAGCGACGTCCAGCTCTAGTTGCGACCACCTTTACGAAACCCTGTTTGTATTGTCACTCAAAGTCTGTATAATTAAAAGCTCTCGTAAACGACCAGCTCTAGTTGCGACCACCTTCACGAAACCCTGTTTGTATTGTCACTCAAAGTCTGTATAATTAAAAGCTCTCGTAAGCGACCAGCTCTAGTTGCGACCACCTTCACGAAACCCTGTTTGTATTGTCACTCAAAGTCTGTATAATTAAAAGCTCTCGTAAGCTACCACTTTTGGTAATTCCCAACTACGTGGTTCCTATGTTTTATGCTCTCGTAAGCGACCACTCAGAGTCTGATATATTAGTCAACACTCAATAACTTCTTCAATAAGTCTTAGACTCAAAATACTGTTGTTTGAAACGTTGTTTGCATATGCGCATTATAATACAATACTGTAGTAATGGGCAGGTATCGTGCTTGCGTATTATAATACATCACAAGAGCTAAAAGCTCTCGTAAGCGACCAGCCTCTATTGCTTCAGCGCGTGGTCGCTTATGAGAGCCCATTCTCTTAGCGACCAACCCTAGTTTCGACTGCATTCTCTTAGTTAGTCATTAGTATTCTCTAAGTTAGCATTAGCATTCCCTATATAGAGAATACTAATAAGGCTTTGCATTGTAAACAAAGAAATCAAAAAGCCTTATTCGTATTCTCTATATAGGGAATACGAATGTGACCGATTTAGTTCCTTTATTATGGCATATAGAGTGCATAATTTCTGGGTGCTGATTGGTCGAGTACATACACCGATTCCGAACATGGCGACCAATTTGAATAACCATTCAGTGTTCTTTGACTGACTGGCCTCGTGTTCATGTGGAAACACAAAAGCGTTACTTCTCACCAATATGCATGAGAGGTTGGTCAGTCGGGGGGAACAATGGTTATTCAAATTGGTCGCCATGTTCGGAATCGGTGTATGAGTATGATTATACTGGTTCTAAGCTAGAATAACCATACAACATACTCACTTTAAATTTGAAATAGCTTGACGTTAGAAGTATTTTGTTTGCTATTGTTAGTAGGTGGTCGATCCCAATTTGAAAAGGAGCGAAACGCCTTTCCTTGAGAAGATACGCAGTCGTATTGAGAGCAATGGTCAAGTTGAGGCGTTTTAAACTGAAACCATAAAACACAATTCATTCAATTAGTACAGGTAATCAAATCACATTTCGGAGTAATTTGTCCTGTGTGAAGCAACGCTGCTAAGTACTCAGAAAAAGGCTGGAAATCATGGCGGGAGATTTGCGACGTGAAATCGATCGGACCGCTCTTACTGGACCTCAGTGGGGCATCCTCTTAATATGGAATCCATTGTATAACTATTGGAATCATGGGGCAAATTGCCTTGACGTTAACTAGTCCGTCCTCCGACGAAAGGGTTATTAAATAAATAAATAAATAATAAATAAATAAATATGTAAATATGTCATCTTGTTTTTACAGGTTGTTTACGACTATTCTTACCTTGCTAGAGTAAAGGAGTCGTCTATCAATCCGAATCTGTCGTCGGAACTAAATACCTACACAAATGGGTGAGAATATGTTTTAATATCATATTAATAATAATCATAATAATAATCATAATCATCATATTATTCCAAATTAGGCATCGCTACATCGAAATATATGTCTTTAGTATTTACTAAATCAGTGGATAGCAATTTTGGTGCGTTTTGATTGGCTCCCGTAACTCGGAATATCCTTGGCTATTCCCCGCTGCACACTCTCGTCAACCTCCCACTGGCCTTGTCTGATCGAGCGCGCTGTTCGAAATAACGCGCGTGCTCATTGGCTAAAATTGCTTTGAACTATTCCCCCTCTGCACACTCTCGTCAACCTCCCACTGGCCTTGTCTGATCGCGCGCGCTGTTCGAAATAACGCGCGTGCTCATTGGCTAAAATTGCTATGAACTATTTCCCCATGGGCTGCATGCTATCTAGATGCCATATTATAAATCAATTAGTCAACTCGCTTCCATGCGCCCATTGCGTTATAGACGCACGAGAGAAATTATAATTAAGAACTCTTGACAAACGTAAGAGTGGCACGAGGCGTATCCTTCGGCGATAATTGTTAATCTACCAATCCAGATTAGATTTTGTGGCATTTGACATCGTGTTACGCATGCGCGCAAGACCCAAAATATTTGCGAACTTCAAAGGGTAGTTCTGAGGCTACGGGTTTCCTGTGGTAGAGAGGTAGAGTGCACGTGCGCAGCACGTATTATTTTGGGTTCCCTCAGGAGCCCATAAGTAGGAGCCTCCATCTACCATACTGGGTTTGTGAGACGACCTGTGACCGGATCAGGCTATTTTTAGAACACATTTTCCCGCGAACTAATCATCAATCAATAGGAATCCCCCATGGGAATTAAACAGAGCCAATCAGCATCAATGAGGTAGATGATTTGTGTTTATTTATGGTATATGAACAAAGTGGCGGACGAAGAAATTGGCGAAATTGAAGAAACTGAAAGTGAAGAGAGCGATAGTGATAGTTACAGTGACTCTTTTGCAGAGTTTAGTACTTCATCGGAAAGTGACCAAGAGTCTTCAAGTTCGTGTTCTGTTTCTCAAGGAACTAAAAAAACATCAAACCAAAAGCTAGAAACTCCGTAACAAAGCCGAAATCAAAAATCCCTCGTGTTAAAATTTCGCGACAAAACTGGTGTTCTAAAAATAGCCTGATCCGGTCACAGGTCGTCTCACGAATACATCCCAGATGGAGGCTCCTACTTATGGGCTCCTGGTTCCCTTTATTTGTTTAGTTGCATATTTGATATGTGATCGTACACATCTCACTTACCGTATGGTCTTTAATTTGTTTAATTGTTTGATATGTAATCGTACACATCTCTCTTACCGTATGGTCTTTGTTTAATTGTTTGATATGTAATCATACACATCTCTCTTACCGTATGGTCTTTGTTTAATTGTTTGATATGTAATCATACACATCTCCCTTACCGTATGGTCTTTGTTTAATTGTTTGATATGTAATCGTACACATCTCCCTTACCGTATGGTCTTTGTTTAATTGTTTGATATGTAATCATACACATCTCCCTTACCGTATGGTCTTTGTTTAATTGTTTGATATGTAATCATACACATCTCTCTTACCGTATGGTCTTTGTTTAATTGTTTGATATGTAATCATACACATCTCCCTTACCGTATGGTCTTTGTTTAATTGTTTGATATGTAATCATACACATCTCCCTTACCGTATGGTCTTTGTTTAATGTTTGATATGTAATCGTACACATCTCCCTTACCGTATGGTCTTTGTTTAATTGTTTGATATGTAATCATACACATCTCCCTTACCGTATGGTCTTTGTTTAATTGTTTGATATGTAATCGTACACATCTCCCTTACCGTATGGTCTTTGTTTAATTGTTTGATATGTAATCGTACACATCTCCCTTACCGTATGGTCTTTGTTTAATTGTTTGATATGTAATCATACACATCTCCCTTACCGTATGGTCTTTGTTTAATTGTTTGATATGTAATCATACACATCTCCCTTACCGTATGGTCTTTGTTTAATTGTTTGATATGTAATCGTACACATCTCCCTTACCGTATGGTCTTTGTTTAATTGTTTGATATGTAATCGTACACATCTCCCTTACCGTATGGTCTTTGTTTAATTGTTTGATATGTAATCATACACATCTCTCTTACCGTATGGTCTTTGTTTAATTGTTTGATATGTAATCATACACATCTCCCTTACCGTATGGTCTTTGTTTAATTGTTTGATATGTAATCATACACATCTCTCTTACCGTATGGTCTTTGTTTAATTGTTTGATATGTAATCGTACACATCTCCCTTACCGTATGGTCTTTGTTTAATTGTTTGATATGTAATCATACACATCTCTCTTACCGTATGGTCTTTGTTTAATTGTTTGATATGTAATCATACACATCTCCCTTACCATATGGTCTTTGTTTAATTGTTTGATATGTAATCGTACACATCTCCCTTACCGTATGGTCTTTGTTTAATTGTTTGTTATGTAATCATACACATCTCTCTTACCGTATGGTCTTTGTTTAATTGTTTGATATGTAATCATACACATCTCTCTTACCGTATGGTCTTTGTTTAATTGTTTGATATGTAATCATACACATCTCCCTTACCGTATGGTCTTTGTTTAATTGTTTGATATGTAATCGTACACATCTCTCTTACCGTATGGTCTTTGTTTAATTGTTTGATATGTAATCATACACATCTCTCTTACCGTATGGTCTTTGTTTAATTGTTTGATATATAATCGTACACATCTCCCTTACCGTATGGTCTTTGTTTAATTGTTTGATATGTAATCATACACATCTCTCTTACCGTATGGTCTTTGTTTAATTGTTTGATATATAATCGTACACATCTCCCTTACCGTATGGTCTTTGTTTAATTGCTTGATATTTAATCGTACACATCGCCCTTACCGTATGGTCTTTGTTTAATTGTTTGATATGTAATCGTACACATCTCCCTTACCGTATGGTCTTTGTTTAATTGTTTGATTAGATTGTTCCAGTTCTCGTCATCATAGTTGACTCTATACAGATTCATTTGGCCAGCGTTTGCTTTGATCCATGTGAAGTTAGATTCAATCGGGAAACGTTCTAGACAATTACAGAAAGACATGCGTTTAGGTGCTGTTCCAGGAATTTTTGAGATTTGAGAGGGGCTAGCGTTTCGGGGGGGGGGGGGGGGGGGTATTTCCAAACGTACATTTACTTCAAACATGTGGCAAAACTAGATTCTAGGATAAATCAATCAATTGAACCTCAGGTATGACAGGGGGACCCTCCCCCCGACCCTCTCCCTGGATCCGCCCCTGTAGGGGGACCCTTCCCCCCCGACCCTCCCCCTAGATCCGCCACTGCGTTTACTTGTCCAGTATTGATAGATAAAATCGATATCGTCAATCGAATGGCCGCTTTCCATTATTATGAACTTCTCGGTTTACCTGAAGATTTGTTCATCCACTGTAAGACTGTTTCATCGGGTGAATCAGAGGTGGTGTAGTATAACGGTACATGCCAAAGGGGCCTGAAATACGATTTACATCTACATCAGTTCGTTGCAAACAGACTATTGTGCGGGAGGTTCGTGGTTCGAGTCCCGGTCGGACCATTACTCAGGGTCTTATAACTGAGGAAAAGGTGCTGCCTTTGTAATTACATCTACAAATGACCTTCGCGTGGCTCGGCTGACCACGTAACATTACATTGTACACACCACTGTTCGACTAAGAGTAGGGCACATAGTACCCGGCGGTGTGTGGCCTGAACTCACAGCGTTGAGGCCGGCTTGCTGGATTAGAGCCTAAGTTACTGGTGAATAATTAAGACCTCTAAAACTTGCATTACAATCAGTAATCCAACGGATCTCTTTGAGAGTGCTGGAACAGACTTTAAGCTTAAACTATATTCATATACCATACGCTTTAATTCGTTAATGCATGGTCAGTGTGGACCACAAGATTCTAGGAGTACTGTCCTTGCGGAAGGAGCATCTCTCGCCGTGATCTAGTGGTCGATGGGAAACATAGAGATATGATATCACAAAGAAAGGAAGTGATCGGAAGCGAAGAGGCTGGAACTCGAACAAAAAGTCTGGCATTATTAAGACAATTGAAACCATCAAATATTTCCAAGCTCATAACGCGAGCCGCATTGAGCCAACAATATAATATAACAATGATGTCACTCTCAATGCGAGATCAAACAAAGTGTCCAGTAATGATACCACGGGCTCAATGATAACTAAGTTCTGGCTTTGATCTGGTTACAAATCGTTGATATAGGTTACATGGTACGTATTATTTGTTAGTACTTCAAATATTTCACGGCTGAAAAGGATGTCAATGAAACAATTTCTCATTCACAAACATTTCAGTGCTCCTGACATACAAGGTGGCTGCCGTATAGGAACCCTCTACATGGATACAGTATATTTATCGTATAGGAACCCTCTACATGTATACAGTACATTTATCGTATAGGAACCCTCTACATGTATACAGTACATTTATCGTATAGGAAACCTCTACATGTATACAGTACATTTATCGTATAGGAACCCTCTACATGTATACAGTACATTTATCGTATAGGAACCCTCTACATGTATACAGTACATTTATCGTATAGGAACCCTCTACTTGTACACAGTACATTTATCGTATAGGAACCCTCTGCATGTATACAGTACATTTATCGTATAGGAACCCTCTACATGTATACAGTACATTTATCGTATAGGAACCCTCTACATGTATACAGTACATTTATCGTATATGAACCCTCTACATGTATACAGTACATTTATCGTATAGGAACCCTCTACATGTATACAGTACATTTATCATATAGGAACCCTCTACATGTATACAGTACATTTATCGTATAGGAACCCTCTACATGTATACAGTACATTTATCGTATAGGAACCCTCTACATGTATACAGTACATTTATCGTATAGGAACCCTCTACATGTATACAGTACATTTATCGTATAGAAACCCTCTACATGTATACAGTACATTTATCGTATAGGAACCCTCTGCATGTATACAGTACATTTATCGTATAGGAACCCTCTACATGTATACAGTACATTTATCGTATAGGAACCCTCTCATGTATACAGTACATTTATCGTATAGGAACCCTCTACATGTATACAGTACATTTATCGTATATGAACCCTCTACATGTATACAGTACATTTATCGTATAGGAACCCTCTACATGTATACAGTACATTTATCATATAGGAACCCTCTACATGTATACAGTACATTTATCGTATAGGAACCCTCTACATGTATACAGTACATTTATCGTATAGGAACCCTCTACATGTATACAGTACATTTATCGTATAGGAACCCTCTACATGTATACAGTACATTTATCGTATAGAAACCCTCTACATGTATACAGTACATTTATCGTATAGGAAACCTCTACATGTATACAGTACATTTATCGTATAGAAACCCTCTACATGTATACAGTACATTTATCGTATAGGAACCCTCTGCATATATACAGTACATTTATCGTATAGGAACCCTCTACTTGTATACAGTACATTTATCGTATAGGAACCCTCTACATGTATACAGTACATTTATCGTATAGGAACCCTCTACATGTATACAGTACATTTATCGTATAGGAACCCTCTACATGTATACAGTACATTTATCGTATAGGAACCCTCTACATGTATACAGTACATTTATCGTATAGGAACCCTCTGCATGTATACAGTACATTTATCGTATAGGAACCCTCTACATGTATACAGTACATTTATCGTATATGAACCCTCTACATGTATACAGTACATTTATCGTATAGGAACCCTCTACATGTATACAGTACATTTATCGTATGGGAACCCTCTACATGTATACAGTACATTTATCGTATAGGAACCCTCTGCATGTATACAGTACATTTATCGTATAGGAACCCTCTGCATGTATACAGTACATTTATCGTATAGGAACCCTCTACATGTATACAGTACAATTATCGTATAGGAACCCTCTACTTGTATACAGTACATTTATCGTATAGGAACCCTCTACATGTATACAGTACATTTATCATGGTCGTAATTTACCCTTTAGTTTCTTCAAAATGGTTGGCTGACTTTACATCGCCTGTAAATCTAGTTTGGTTCGCCAGAATGATTTGACCACTTCTTCCTTGTCTCCTAATTTCAACAAGTGGGTAACCTTTTTGATCGAGCCAGCCGTCCATTACAGCTTTGATATCGAAGTCTATGCCGCCAACCTGAAGAATGTCATAGAAATAGTGTAAAATATCCTTATAAACCAATGAGTTGCTAACAGAGTACATTGTGCATAATTGAATAGGGTTTGTGTCAGTGATGGCATGCCACAAACTATCAAAGTCCAAGTACTTTGAAATTATGGATTTCAAAGTCCAATAAATGATGGATTTCAAAAACCAAGAAATGATGGATTTCAAAGTACTCTTTCCTGAGTTCTTATCCCTCATATAACAATCATCGGGACCTTGGACATAGTAGAGGCAATACCACTCTGTCCGAATTAGATTCAATCTGAAAGCAGGCTCTACTTCATGCTACTCAAGAGTCCAACACATGTGGGATACGATGTCCTCGACTCTGCGCATGAGCAGAGAATATGCAGACTGGAATTCTTGCTTTTCTGGGCTAAAATCCGGCTAAAAACTCTTTATTTATTGCCTTTAGGTCATTGCATGCAATAATTAATGAGTATGAGAAGTCGTTCCAAAACCTCGAATTCGGACTAGACGGGGTTTCCAGTCCGAGGCTTCGCATCAGGACTCGGTTAGGTCTTGCCATGCGGGTATTTTCACCCATTCCACGATAAACGAGGCCAATAGGGTATAAGAATTGACAAAAATATTATGGAATATTTTCTATAAAACAATTAGGTACTCCAAAAGTCAAATTATTCAAATTTGAGTATCTGAAAAAAAAAAAATGTAATCTTTTAATGCAAAAAATTGCGAGCGTATAATCGATAGGCTGTTGTTTCCCAATCGTGAAAATTATAAAAAATAGAAATAAAACCTTAAAAATTCCTGTATTTTATGAAAAACAGATTAAAATGGACGACTGATATGTGCTCGGGTGATATCGCTAAAACAGTAAACACACAAAAATCTACCTGAAGAAAGATCATTTTCTCTATTTTCATTTTTTTTTAATAAAGCATATGCAAAAATATATGTCAAAATAAATATTGTAGAATAAATATATAAATATATGTCAAAATAAATATTGTAGAATAAGTCTATATTTTATGGGACGATATATTTTATATTTGTCGATGAGTTCACTTTTAACGATTATAGTTTGAGTCAGAAATAATCAGAATTGTGCTATGAATAGACGTTGGGAAACAAATTATATATTATTTTGGTAACTACAAAAAGTAACGGAGGTTACAACGAGGCAGTCATATTTAGTAAAATCATATAACCATCAATACAGCTAGTCGACATTTGCAAAAATTCTGGCCGCTACGAAATATCAATAAATCAATATATCGGGTGCATTATGGGTAATTAAATAATAGCAAATTCCCCTTAAATAATAATAAAGTTGGTATAAATATTTAGTATAATGTTTATTTTAGTCTTACGTTTGTTGTTTGTGAATTTTGCTTCATTTAATAAGTTAGGAAACTCAAAATAGTATTATTTAATTACCCATAATGCACCCGATATACTGATATATTTCGTGGCGGCCAGCATTTTTGGCCTCATTTATCGTGGAATGGGTGATTTTATGAACCATGGCTCGACCTAACTCGCCCTGATATCTCGCCGAATATATATTTCGCCGTCAAGTGTGTGTCAATAAGAGTACAGACAACTCAAAACCATATTCAATTTTGTTTACAGCAATTTAGCCATTCATATATAGGGTAAGAAAATTAAAAGATTGTACGTGTGCAAAGTCGGGACATGCTGTCGTAAGCACTGTGTCTGTACTGTTATTGACAATGGCAAACCAGCCAATCAGATTGCGAGATTACTCTCAAGTGTTATATAATAACTACAGACGTACTCACCGACTCAAAGGCTTTCCACAAATCATCTGCATCAACGTTGCCATAGAGATGACTACTTAAAAACGTCTACAGAAAGAATTTGATATAGAAATTATCATTGTCAAGAAAATGGTTTTTAATCACAGGGTGAACGATAATAATAACAATAGTGAACGAGTTTCAGTTTGGAAGTATTTAGTTGTGATAAGTTTATCTGCCTGCCTGCCTGCCTGCCTGCCTGCCTGCCTGCCTGCCTGCCTGCCTGCCTGCCTGCCTGCCTGCCTGCCTGCCTGCCTGCCTGCCTGCCTGCCTGCCTGCCTGCCTGCCTGCCTGCCTGTCTGCCTGCCTGCCTGCCTGCCTGCCTGCCTGCCTGCCTGCCTGCCTGCCTGCCTGCCTGCCTGCCTGCCTGCCTGCCTGCCTGCCTGCCTGCCTGTCTCAATCTTCTCGCTTTAAAATCAGCTTTCCTCAAAAGCTAGCAATTACTTTGTAATTGAAGACATAGAAAAACGAAATAGATACGACGTTTCTATGTCATCTTGTCGACATCATTATCAAGTAAAGTGAAAGTTTGTTCAATGAATATCTGAGTAGTATATCGTCCCTTGGGGTAGTTCTAAGTCAATGGGCACGTGCGACTAAATAGTTTGGAACGTAGAGAGTCACTTTGTACGTTCAGAGAAAGATCTTTAATTAGCAACATCTCGTACAAACACGTCGACACCTCGTACACCAAACACGTCGACACCTCGTACACCAAACACGTCGATATCTCCAACAACGCATTTCTGAACACGGGCAAAATAGTTCTTCTATTGCTAAGCACGTCCACCAACATGGGCTCGACAAGCCTCTGCCACAAGACTTTTCAGTCCTTAGGAGATGCTGGAGCAAGTTTGACTGTTTGGTGTACGAGATGTTGCTAATTAAAGAACCTTCTCTGAACGTACAAAGTGACTCTCTTCGTGCCAAACTATTTTAGTTGCACGTCAGCCTATTTGACTCAAAACCATCCCACGGGACGCTATACTACTCAGTTATTCATCGAACAAACTTTCACTTTACTTGATAAGGATGTCGACAAGATGACATCGAAACGTAGTATCTATCTCGTTTTTCTATTTCTATTGAAATGTACTAGCAAATCAACCGTTAATTGAAGAAATACTGAGTATAATAAAGTTCGTTCATTCATTCATTCATTCATTCATCCTTTCTCTCTCTATAATGATTACTTTGACTTACTTGTATTCCTTGTTGGAATTTCTTTGGACCCAACAATTGATACACCATTCGGTAAATACATGCCCCCTGGAAGAATAATGTATATCAGTATATAAATGTATAAGGAACAAATTGCTAGGTGCCCCATGGGTTTCCAAGACACTTTACTTTGTCAGTAAGTTGTTGTTGTTGTCTACTTTAATGATTGAACTCAGTTCAAATTGCTAGGTGGCCCATGGGTTTCCAAGACACTTTACTTTGTCAGTAAGTTGTTGTTGTTGTCTACTTTAATGATTGAACTCAGTTCAAATTGCTAGGTGGCCCATGGGTTTCCAAGACACTTTACTTTGTCAGTAAGTTGTTGTTGTTGTCTACTTTAATGATTGAACTCAGTTCAAATTGCTAGGTGGCCCATGGGTTTCCAAGACACTTTACTTTGTCACTAAGTTGTTGTTGTTGTCTACTTTAATAATTGAACTCAGTTCAAATTGCTAGGTGGCCCATGGGTTTCCAAGACACTTTACTTTGTCACTAAGTTGTTGTTGTTGTTTACTTTAATGATTGAACTCAGTTCAAATTGCTAGGTGGCCCATGGGTTTCCAAGACACTTTACTTTGTCACTAAGTTGTTGTTGTTGTCTACTTTAATGATTGAACTCAGTTCAAATTGCTAGGTGGCCCATGGGTTTCCAAGACACTTTACTTTGTCACTAAGTTGTTGTTGTTGTCTACTTTAATGATTGAACTCAGTTCAAATTGCTAGGTGGCCCATGGGTTTCCAAGACACTTTACTTTGTCACTAAGTTGTTGTTGTTGTCTACTTTAATGATTGAACTCAGTTCAAATTGCTAGGTAGCCCATGGGTTTCTAAGACACTTTACTTTGTCACTAAGTTGTTGTTGTTGTCTACTTTAATGATTGAACTCAGTTCAAATTGCTAGGTGGCCCATGGGTTTCCAAGACACTTTACTTTGTCATTAAGTTGTTGTTGTTGTCTACTTTAATGATTGAACTCAGTGAATTTGGTAACCACTTCATGTAGGCACAACGTACCGTTCGCTTTTGCAAACGAAGCAGTTTGCTGAAGATAAAAACTTAGACACTTTTTGCTGTCTTTTATCCATTCATCTCGATATTTTATCATTCTGAAGACTAAAGTTACTATTTACTCTATATTGCATAGGGACCATTGCGTGATTGTGCCTACACGGAGTAGTTGCCGTGAATTTGTGTCCTCTCCACAGCTGTGCTATTGCTTATAATAAATATTTTTTGTTGCATTTAATTTTTTTTTGCATTTAATAAATATTTTGTTCAAAGTGACATTTTGTTTACCAGAAAGCCAGTCTGGTAAGCAATCATGCTCGATGAAGTAGAATAGAAAGCAAGAGTTATTGAATGAAACGTTGCCACCGCTTAAAAAGGTACTTTAAAAAAAAGTAAATGTAAGCGTCTTTTTTACACTGTGTTAATTAAAAGTTTCATTCTACACGCTTGTATCTACATTACACTGACGCAGTCTCTACTAGTTTAACCACTAGTCCCTGTCTATACACCAACGCAGTCTCTACTAGTTTAACCGCTAGTCCCTGTCTATACACCGACGCAGTCTCTACTAGTTGAACCGCTAGCCCCTGTCTATACACCAACGCAGTCTCTACTAGTTTAACCGCTAGTCCCTGTCTATACACCAACGCAGTCTCTACTAGTTTAACCGCTAGTCCCTGTCTATACACCGACGCAGTCTCTACTAGTTTAACCACTAGTCCCTGTCTATACACCAACGCAGTCTCTACTAGTTTAACCGCTAGTCCCTGTCTATACACCGACGCAGTCTCTACTAGTTTAACCACTAGTCCCTGTCTATACACCAACGCAGTCTCTACTAGTTTAACCGCTAGTCCCTGTCTATACACCGACGCAGTCTCTACTAGTTTAACCACTAGTCCCTGTCTATACACCAACGCAGTCTCTACTAGTTTAACCGCTAGTCCCTGTCTATACAGCGACGCAGTCTCTACTAGTTTAACCGCTAGTCCCTGTCTATACACCGACGCAGTCTTTACTAGTTTAACCGCTAGTCCCTGTCTATACACCGACGCAGTCTCTACTAGTTTAACCACTAGTCCCTGTCTATACACCGACGCAGTCTCTACTAGTTTAACCACTAGTCCCTGTCTATACACCGACGCAGTCTCTACTAGTTTAACCACTAGTCCCTGTCTATACATCGACGCAGTCTCTACTAGTTTAACCACTAGTCCCTGTCTATACACCAACGCAGTCTCTACTAGTTTAACCGCTAGTCCCTGTCTATACACCGACGCAGTCTCTACTAGTTTAACCGCTAGTCTCTGTCTATACACCGACGCAGTCTCTACTAGTTCAACCGCTAGTCCCCATCTATACACTCGCTTGTACCGCGTCAATATTGCTTGGATTTTATTGTGCTTAACACAAGTACTAATTCAACTATTCTGGCTTTGGATGGTGTATTCAAAATTATCATCGTAAGCCGCGTTTGTGAATTCCAGCTGGTATTCAAACGACACTATTTTGAGTTAAAAAATACGGCAAAGCTGTCATTCATTATGCGGGAACCACCTTAAATAGGTAAATAGTTATATCAACCATTTAGTACTTACCTTAGGAAAAGATACGAACCCTAAGTCGATCTTGTTGGGCCTGATTACAGGTGAACGAGTTGGCTTTGTAGAATTGTATATATCCGGAAGGTCCAATCTTAGGAGATTATTCATGCTATCGTAAACAAAGAGATCCATCTGATAAAGATAAAAGCAAAAAACGTAATGATCAATACATTTGCCATAAGACTGGTTTTAATAAAACGTAGATCCGAACCATGAACTTAATTCAGTCGAACCTATTAATTTTGTATACACTTCATTAAACCTTTATTATTATTCTTATTCTTATTCTTATTCTTATTCTTATTATTCTTATTATTCTTATTCTTATTATTCTTATTCTTATTATTCTTCTTATTCTTATTCTTATTCTTATTCTTATTCTTATTCTTATTCTTATTCTTATTTTTATTATTATTATTATTATTATTATTATTATTTATTATTTATTATTTATTATTATTATTATTATTATTGAATTGAAAGTATTTAACTTCGTCAGGCAAAAGAAATAGACGACAAGCGTATTCGATGTTTCGCCGGTGAAGGCTTCATCAGTGGTATATTTTAAACTGAAAATCACTCTCTAAATAGCTTACATTTGAATAGTGAAGTACTATTCAAATGTAAGCTATTTAGAGAGTGATTTTCAGTTTAAAATATACCACTGATGAAGCCTTCACCGGCGAAACGTCGAATACGCTTGTCGTCTATTTCTTTTGCCTGACGAAGTTAAATACTTTCAATTCATTTATTACCAGGCATGGCATCCAATAACTGTTCTTCATTATTTATTATTATTATTATTATTATTATTATTATTATTATTATTATTATTATTATTATTATTATTATTATTATTATTATTATTATTATTATTATTATTATTATTATTATTATTATTATTATTATTATTATCACGAGGAGCTTTGCCCAAGAAAGATTTTCGCAGTGGGGATCCTTTAATTCAATCACCAACTCTCTAAAATGGTGATAATGGGTGTGAACGTTAATTAACTTACATGTAGGTGTGTTGGATTTATCTGGAAATAATCAGTCAACTACAATTTGATCGCTTCCGTCCAGCGATCGTAATGTACCGCATTTCGAATACAAATACTATTATTATCAAAACATTAGCATAGAGCTAGAGGAAAAATATCCCAAGAACAGATTTACGGGCGATTCACCTAGTAACTTCTGTTGCTCTGCTTTCGGGCGAGTCGCCTTAAAAGCAGTTGGAATATCAAGTAGAATAAAGCAAGATATGACTGTTATGTTTACTTAGTAGTTACAGAGAGGAAAATACATCCCAAGAACAGATTTACGGGCGATTCACCTAGTAACTTCTGTTGCTCTGCTTTCGGGTGTGGATCACCTTAAAAGCAGTTGGAATATGGAAGAATGACAAGATACACATATGAGAGCTTGTGTTATCAACATTGTTTGATTATATATTACATATTTGATTAGCAGCGAATTAATGTTACTTATTGCATTAACTGTGACGAAGACGAACGAATTTATGAGTTTTCCAATACTGTCGAATCCTTCAGTAGAACTGAATCCCTCAATCGCAGAAAGTCAAAATGGAGTGGAGACGTATACACGTCTTCTTTCCAGCTCTTCCACGATCGAACCATTTACAAGGACATTTAATTTGGCGCCATTTTTGTCAATAAAGCCTTGTATTTCTTATTTAAAACGCTCAGAAAAAGTTGAATTCATGAACGTTTTGGGTCATACCACAGATCTCGGTGGAAATTCGGCTTACCACCGCTTTAGCATGCAGTTTCGTAGGGTTTTTGTGGAGCTTACTGTTGATCTATTTATACCTTCTTCGATGTCTGATATTGCACCATACTTACCTGACCTATACATGTATACCTCATTTGGGCTTGTCACATCTTTCTCAGTGTTCGGCTTGTATTCCGGCTCAGTTGTATAAAATCCGCATCATAAAATGCACATGCTACGACGGTACTGCACGAATAGATCTTTGAATTTCGCGCGGACAAGCGAAGAAACAAACAACTATATATCATGTTAGCTATTACTTTACTAAATGCCAATCAAACTCACAACCGATAACCAATAAAAATATAGCAACTCACGCTGCCTGGCAACTCCGTACAGACTTGTACATTTGACATAAGACAGGTACATATGCACGCAAGCGAGGTCTTGCTTTATACTGACCGGTTTTCAATTTATTGTTCTTTTTAATACTTTTAAAATTGGTTCTACCGAAATTAGGTTCAGACCGGCCCTCACGGCACACTGAGTAATTTCAAAACCATAAGCAAATCAGTGCATGTGGACCGGTGTTAAATGAAAATTCACATACGCTACAGTCGTTTGCAGTTTATTCAATTGCATTGTTGACAGAAGGATTTCAGATATCTAATCAATGCGTTATAATCCGCTAATAGTCCTGTGGTTTTATACAAAGGGAATAGGTCCTCCTGCTGTGCAACTTCTGACTTTCAAAGACAGAAATTTGAAACCTTTCTTGGGCAAAGCTCCTCGTGATTATTATTATTATTATTATTATTATTATTATTATTATTATTATTATTATTATTATTATTATTATTATTATTATTATTATTATTATTATTATTATTATTATTATTATTATTATTATTATTATTATTATTATTATTATTATTATTATTATTAATAAATGGACTGACCACAGCCATACCACCCAATTGTTTCTCGATTTTGAAGAAATGTAAAACTAAACTTGACTGTCTCCTGTACGAGATGCTTTTTATAAAGCAAAAATCGCCCACATTGAATGTTCAGTCGGACTCTGTTCGGGCCAAACTATTTACTTAATTTATCATTATTTACTTTATTCACTCAACTGTAACAATTCAATCAACCATGAACTGCCTCATATTTTATTTGCTATTCAAATTAAACTCACTTGATAATGACATCGGACGATGTCGAAACGTCGTAATTTCCTTGCGTTTGTCTTTCTTATAAATATAGTTTCTAAGTCGAAACTCATCCAGATTATTATTTATTATTATTATTATTATTATTATTATTATTATTATTATTATTATTATTATTATTATTACTATTATTATTATTATTATTTTAAATACGCTCATGGATAGTTGTAATGTGTTGGTCCCGTGATTTTTCTATACTGAGGAGGCTAATTTGATCGGCGCGACTTAAGTTCGACGTTTGCGTTAAGAGGGAATGTCCACTAATACCAAGCGAAATCAAACATATGTGGCACATGACGAAAAATTAAAAGTCTTCATATTTTGTCCAAAAATACCCTATCATAGTCTTAGAAACGTGGTGGGATTTGTTTGTGAAAATATTTATTTAAACGCCAGAAAATAATCAAAATCCGTGACGACCCCGCGTACCTTGAAAACACACGAAGAAATCGCGAATCGTACCTACTCGTAAACTTCGCTTTTTCTGCTTCGCATCAGATTAAAGTCCTATTTTGAGCTTGCAAAGTCGTAGTCGAAGTGTTTATGAGTAATTTGAATCCAATTATAAACCCATGGCTTAATTGTAAAGGTCACGGCGAGTCGCTGAAAATCACTAAATTTCGCCTTCTCAAAATTCTTGTTTTGGAGCAGTTTTTCAAAATAAAGTTTACCCTCCCGTATATAATTCTATTTTACTTGAAATTTAGATTTTTTGAAAGTAGAAATGCTACTGTAAAAGGGGGTATGAAAATCATTTCCGGGCTTTTTATCAGCGTTGACAAATAAATTTCTTAAAATGCCACTAATCACACATCAATCTGTCAACAACTACTAACAGTCGGCACATACTTTGGACCAAATAACCGAAAGCTTGGCGATTTGTTCTATTTTTCTTTGGTATTCAGTTGTAAACAACAGTTGTATTAATTTAGCTGACCTGAAATATCAGGTTCATAAATGTCATAAATATATCAGTGAGTCTAACCTCTTGTTGACGTGCGGGGTCAACAAGATCAGTTAACATAGATTACTCAAGTACTCAACTTGCAGCTATTTGAAAACCACTCATGAATATAATTGTTTTGCAATTGAGCTTTGTAAGCGTTAGTTGTGATCCCCTTCTGAAGAAATGTGTAAAAAGAAATCGACATTTTGCCGTGTATCATCTTCAAGTGTCATCTTGGGTTGAGAAAGTTAATTTATGCAATTTGTGCGGGGAGTTTTAAATATGATTGGCAGATAACGTTTATTTGTCTGTACAAAAACAAACTTCTGTAGGTTCAGTCCCATAATTTTCTCAAGAGAAAGTACTAAGTTCTTCATAGTTTTGATAGTGGATCAGCGCTTTACCGTGGTATAGTAAATGAAACTGGTCATTTGTTCCTTTTTTCGAAAAAAAACAGACTTCGAGAACCGAACATTTTGACTTTTTGCGGGGACCATTCGACACCCCTAGTTGTTGTTCATGCGGAGAAAGACGTTTCGGGACACACTTACAGTCGGTTGCAGAAGTAGAGCTCACTGAGAACATTGCAAACATTTCCTTGATAAGTCTAGATATACCACCGGTATGCTGTCCACCTCTCTGTAACGGCCTACATTTAATGTTATTGAAACCTCTACAACGGCCAGCTCTGCACAACGTCCACCTCTACACAACAGCCCTCTCTACACATGGGCCACCTCTACAGAACGGCAACTTCTGCACAACGACCACACCTACACAACGGCCACATCTGCAGAACGGCCACCTCTGCACAGCGGCCACCTGAAACCAATGCACAGCGCCCACTTCTGTACAATGCCCACTTCTGCACAACGACCATCTATACACAACCGCCACCTCTACACAACGACCATCTCTACACAACGGCCACATCTATACAACGAGCGCCTCTACACAACAACCGACTTCTGCAGAACGCCCACTTCTACACAACGGCCACATCTACACAACGGCCACCTCTACACAACGGCCACCTCTACACAACGGCCACCTCTACACAACGGCCACCTCTACACAACGACCACATCAGCTACACAACGGCCACCTCTACACAACGACCGACTTCTGCAGAACGACCATCTCTACACAGCCACCTCTACACAACGGCCACCTCTACACAACGGCCACCTCTACACAACGACCGAATTCTGCAGAACGACCATCTCTACACAACGACCACCTCTACACAACGACCGACTTCTGCAGAACGACCATCTCTACACAGCCACCTCTACACAACGGCCACCTCTACACAACGGCCACATCTACACAACGGTCACCTCTACACAGCGACCGAATTCTGCAGAACGACCATCTCTACGCAACGACCACCTCTACACAGCGACCGACTTCTGCAGAACGACCATCTCTACACAACGGCCACCTCTACACAACGGCCACCTCTACACAACGGCCACCTCTACACAACGGCCACCTCTACACAACGGCCACATCTACACAACGGCCACCTCTACACAACGACCGAATTATGCAGAACGACCATCTCTACACAACGGCTAGCTCTACACAACGGCCACCTCTACACAACGGCCACCTCTTCGCAACGGCCACCCGTCCACCAGTGCACAACGCCCACTTCTGCACAACGCCCACTTCTGCTCATAGACCACCTCTACACAACGGCCACCTCTGCACTACGGCCACCTCTACACAACGGCCACCTCTGCACAACGGCCACCCGTCCACCAGTGCACAACGCCCACTTCTGCACATAGACCACCTCTACACAACGGCCGGCCACCTCTGCACAACGACCACCCGTCCACCAGTGCACAACGGTCACCTCCACAGAACGGCCACCTCTACACAACGCCCACCTCTATACAACGCCCACCTCTGCACAACGGCCACCTCTACACAACGGCCACCTCTACACAATATTAAAAATAGGCCGTTACAAAGAGGTGGACTTAGCCAACTTCCCATAGAGGAGCGATGAGCTGGACAGGGTACGATGCTCCACGTTGAAATATCACGCGTGAATGAGAATAATGAAGCGGCATGCTAAAATGAACTCGACTTGTGAGTCATTGATTGCAACCGACTGTAAGTGTGTCCCGAAACGTCTTTCTCCGCATGAACAACAACTAGGGGTGTCGAATGGTCCCCGCAAAAAGTCAAAATGTTCGGGTCTCGAAGTCTGTTTTTTTTCGAAAAAAGGAACAAATGACCAGTTTCATTTACTATACCACGGTAAAGCGCTGATCCACTATCAAAACTATGAAGAACTTAGTACTTTCTCTTGAGAAAATTATGGGACTGAACCTACAGAAGTTTGTTTTTGTACAGACAAATAAACGTTATCTGCCAATCATATTTAAAACTCCCCGCACAAATTGCATAAATTAACTTTCTCAACCCAAGATGACACTTGAAGATGATACACGGCAAAAATGTCGATTTCTTTTTACACATTTCTTCAGAAGGGGATCACAACCAACGCTTACAAAGCTCAATTGCAAAACAATTATATTCATGAGTGGTTTTCAAATAGCTGCAAGTTGAGTACTTGAGTAATCTATGTTAACTGATCTTGTTGACCCCGCACGTCAACAAGAGGTTAGACTCACTGATATATTTATGACATTTATGAACCTGATATTTCAGGTCAGCTAAATTAATACAACTGTTGTTTACAACTGAATACCAAAGAAAAATAGAACAAATCGCCAAGCTTTCGGTTATTTGGTCCAAAGTATGTGCCGACTGTTAGTAGTTGTTGACAGATTGATGTGTGATTAGTGGCATTTTAAGAAATTTATTTGTCAACGCTGATAAAAAGCCCGGAAATGATTTTCATACCCCCTTTTACAGTAGCATTTCTACTTTCAAAAAATCTAAATTTCAAGTAAAATAGAATTATACCGGGAGGGTAAACTTTATTTTGAAAAACTGCTCCAAAACAAGAATTTTGAGAAGGCGAAATTTAGTGATTTTCAGCGACTCGCCGTGACCTTTACAATTAAGCCATGGGTTTATAATTGGATTCAAATTACTCATAAACACTTCGACTACGACTTTGCAAGCTCAAAATAGGACTTTAATCTGATGCGAAGCAGAAAAAGCGAAGTTTACGAGTAGGTACGATTCGCGATTTCTTCGTGTGTTTTCAAGGTACGCGGGGTCGTCACGGATTTTGATTATTTTCTGGCGTTTAAATAAATATTTTCACAAACAAATCCCACCACGTTTCTAAGACTATGATAGGGTATTTTTGGACAAAATATGAAGACTTTTAATTTTTCGTCATGTGCCACCTATCGCTCGATGTTAGTGGACATTCCCTCTTAATAGGCCTTTGTCGAAAGGAAAAATAGTTATTTTATACTAATATCACAAGTTCAGTTCTAAACAATGGACACTCAACTAATTATTTTAAAGTTACGAAAGGAGTAAGGCAAGGTGACCCTCTTTCAGCATACCTATTTATAATTGCGTTGGAAGTATTGGCTATATCAATTCGAAGTAATACAGAAATACAAGGATTAAACATAGGGTCTTCGCAACTTAAAATAAATATTTTTGCAGATGATATAACATCTTTCTTACGCGATAAGCAATCATATTTTTCTTTGTTGAATCTGCTTGATGAATTTAGAACCTTTAATGAAAAAACAGAGGCTATGTGGCTAGGGGGATCCGAACTAAGGAAGAAGATAAAAGAAGATATCAACATCAAGAAGATTGATGAACCAATAAAAATTATTGGAATATATTTTACTTATGATGAACGAACACGTAAAGAGCTGAACTACGACCTGATTTTACACTCTCTAAAAAAAAATTTGAACGTTTGGAAATGGAGAAACTTAACATTGCTCGGCCGGATACAAGTCATTAAGACCTTTGCAATTCCAAAGCTTTTATACCGCTTTTCTTTATTAAATATACACGAAGACGTTATCCTAGAAGCGAATCAAATCCTTTATGACTTCGTTTGGTGTGGCAAAAAAAGACAAAATTAAACGTCTAACCTAATTAACCCAGTTGAAGGTGGTGGATTAATGATGCCTCACTTACACTCCATGATTAAAGCACAAAGAATAATGACGATTACAAGACTTAGGGATAATTATGAAAGTGGCTGGAAAGTCTTTATGAAAGAGTATCTACGTTGTGTCGGAGATAACTTTCTTTTCAATTGTAACTTTGACATAAAAAAATCTACAGATAGATCTGCCTCTTTTCTATCAAGAATGTATATCTTCCTGGACCTTGTTGAATACTAGAGAATCTGTTACATATGACGATGTTGCAAGCGAAGTTATTTGGAATAATAAAGATATATGTACAGTATTGCTGGTAAATCAATTTACTATAAGAACCTAATGGAAAATGGCTTCGTAAGACTTTCGGATATAATAAATAGCAATGGCACACTTCTACCTTTTGAAAATTTAAAAATAAGATATATAGATCTTACATGTATGGATTATTTTAAATTGCTGGGTATTATTCATGCATTACCACTAAGATGGAAACAAATCTTAAAGAAAAAATTCCTTCCAACTCGTCTCCATTTAATCTCAATGTAAAATGCAATATAAATGTTTAAAATATAAACAATAATCAGAAGATTACTTCTAGGAAAATGTATTTATTTCTATTAAATAAAATCACGAAACCTCCGACTGCACAGTCTAAGTATATTTCATTATTTCCTCATGTAGATTTCAACTGGAATTCAATCTCAGCTATTCGCTCACTAAATACATTACAACCAGTTCTAGATTAAGATAATTTCAATATAAAATACTGAATCGTATATTATATACAAACAACCTATTATTTAAGATACATCTAGTAGACTCTAGCGCATGTACTTTCTGTCACGCTTTTGAAGAGTCCCCCGAGCATCTCTTTGTTGATTGTACGTTCTCAAAAATATTTTGGTTATCAGTTCAAAGCTGGTTAACTCTTATTGAAATACAAGTTAATACCTTAAGTAAGGTCGATATTATTTTTGGTGTGTGGGAAAAACGATCCGATTTTATACCGTTGAATTTCCTTATCCTTGTAGGCAAATATTAAGCCTAATCTAAAACTGTTTAAAACTAAATTAAAATATTTAAATAGTCTTGAATGTTTTATAGCAAAGAGATAGTACAATGCTCGCCTATCAAGAAAAATGGAAAAAAATACTAAAAATGTAGATCTTCTATTAGAAAAATATATATATATTTTCCAGTGTACAATGTAATTATCTATAAATGAAAAAATAGCCTTTGTAAATATAATTGTATTGTATATTGTAAGCCATGTATTGTAAAAACGTTTATTTAAATAAAAAAAATAAAAAAATAAAAAAAAATAAAAAAAATAAAAAAATAAAAAAAATAAAAAAATAAAAAAAAGAAAGGAAAAATAGTTTGCTAATGAAAATTAAAGGAACGCATCAGATTTTTATCTAGCACACGACAGCCGCTGATTGAAATTTTCACGGGCTCACATTGACTAAAGTTCCGCTCCAAACGCATATTTTGCAGCAACTCGTTATATTTGCTGCAACTCGTTTTATTTGCAGCAACTCGTTTTATTTGCAGCAACTCGTTTTATTTGCAGCAACTCGTTTTATTTGCAGCAACTCGTTTTTTATTTGCAGCAATTCATTTTATTTGCAGCAACTCGTTTTATTTGCAGCAACTCGTTTTATTTGCCGCAACTCGTTTTATTTGCAGCAACTCGTTTTATTTGCCGCAACTCGTTTTATTTGCCGCAACTCGTTTTATTTGCTGCAACTCGTTTTATTTGCAGCAACTCGTTATATTTGCAGCAACTCGTTTTATTTGCCGCAACTCGTTTTATTTGCTGCAACTCGTTTTATTTGCTGCAACTCGTTTTATTTGCAGCAACTCGTTATATTTGCAGCAACTCGTTTTACTTGCCGCAACTCGTTAATTTCGTGTTCTAAAAATAGCCAACCTTGTTGAAACGCCGTGACAGATTTTTGAAATGCTACATGGATGCTCCTACTTATGGGCTCCTGAATTTGTATAATATTATTATTATTTATGTGATATCTTGTAATGCGCGTGTGAGCGAAATATAAATATTAAATATTAAATTATTATATTTCGCAGAAATCGTTGAATGCCGAGGGACAACTGCATGTCATTTCCGGTAAATATCAAATGCGCATTATATACTACTCGCAATTCAAAAAATAATAATTATAAATTATAATAATTATAAATTATAAAAAAATATAATTATAATTCAGGAGCCCATAAGTAGGAGCGTCCATACGGTATTGGATAGTGTCACAGCGTTTTCACAAGTGTGGTTATTTTTAGAACAGTTTTCCCGCGAATTTTGACCAATCAGAGAACGTTTCTGGTATGACGTATTTTTTGAATTTTGATGAGATGACAGGTAAAATAAAGATGGCCTCCGATAGCGACAAAGAGTGTTCTTCAAGTGAAATAAACTACGAATCGTCTAGTGATAGTGAGAGCAGTATTGAGTCATTCGGTACAACAGAATCACTTGAAAGTGATAGTGGTGACGATTGTGCTTCTAAAGGCATCCAAAGCAAGTGCCGGTTCGAAGAACTCGAACACGAAGGGACCGACTGAGAAGCTGTTAATGTAGCGTGTGGATGCAAATAATTAGCCGAAGACTTTCAAATACATATTTTCGTCTAAACTATTTCGTCAGAAAGTGAATTCAATTTAATATTCTTGGATGTGGTTTAGTGGTATCTTGTAATTATCGTTGTGGAGTTTGAAGATTGACGACAAGGCTATTAGCTGCTATTCAAAAACAAATTCGCTGAAACTGCATGATGAGCGACAAGACGAGTGAATCAAATTACAAATAACACTGGTGAAAGTAAGCGTATTTGTTGTGTCTTTTCTGTTACCTAAAATGACTTAAAAATGGATTGTGAATATTTTTTGTGAGTCTGCCGATTTGAAATATATTAATAAAAACACCTTCATTCAAGTTTTGATGTTTAATTTAATGGATTCACTGAGCTTATTATTTACACACGCTTCACTGTCAATATAAAGACTAAAGTTGAGCGAAACTGACTCAAAGTTGCTTTGTTTTTAAATTCAGTGACCTTCATTTACTGCGCCGGTACTCAGTATTATGCGAACTCAGACATTCAATCGGCTGGAACTTGTCACTGAATTAATCAAATTCAAAACTCAAACGAATTGAAAACTAAACTGATACATTCTTCGACCAAATGATCCATAATGTACTAGCTCAAAATCATATTTGGTTTCCATTTGGTGGGTCTTCTGACTTTTATTTTTAAGTTTTCTGATTTTTCATGTTGATTGACGGCAGCGAAAAACCAAATTACAAGCCAACTGCCTAAATAGACTATCGCTTTCAATGCACCTTACTTGACTTGACTTTGACTTTCTAACGTTTCAGAGGCACAACGCCGCTTCATAATACGTTTGTATTTCTCCGTGAGGTAAACACGCGTTCACATTATCTATCCTCGAAACTCTGCCACGAAACCGCCTGGCCATCACTTCAATTCAAATCCTGTAAGTTCACTTCGTTCGGGAAAAGCAGTCTAGAATTTTAGGTCAAGGTTCAAAGCAGCGGCCTATGGAATCCCGGGAAGTTGTTGGTATGATAAAATTGTGAGTCAGACACAAAGAAAACTGGATAATCCTGACTTTTATTTGTACATTCATCTCTTCGAGTCTTTCGAAATTCCGCCATTTTATTTTTGACGTGAAACCGGAAATGAAACCGCCATACCGGAAACGTTCTCTGATTGGTCAAATGACCTTCTTTCGCGGGAAAACTGTTCTAAAAATAACCACACTTGTGAAAACGCTGTGACACAGACCCAATATAGAGCATGGACGCTCCTACTTATGGGCTCCTGTATAATTATAATAAATTATAATAATAAATTATAATACATTTATAATAGATTTTTCTATCTCTTATTTGTAATTTGTTTTGAGGAATAAAGTTGTTATTATTATTAAAAATAAATTATAAAAATAAATTATAATAAATTATAATTATAATAATATTAATAATAATAATACAACGTATACTACTCACCGCTTTCCAGTTTTTGTGAACATAGTCAAGGGCAAGGTATTTCAGGAAGGCAGTACCCCCTTGATATAACCATGTATCGTTCCACCATTTAATAGTGACGAGATCACCCAACCACTGCAGGATATAAATAGAAACCCGTTAATTATATGAACAATAGGATAGCGAATATACCATTTTACAGAACTGTTCATTGACCACACACAATAGTACCGTCCAGGTTGGCAACAATACTTGGCCGTTATTAATAATAGAGAGGTGGCCATTAAACAAATCGCAAGCGGTTTTCCATTGTCTGTACTCTTGACAATGGATTTGACGTCACAAAATGTTCAAAACTCAAGTGGTGGTTTCACTGCAAAGTTCTGAACATTTTGTGACGTCAAATCCATTGTCAATAAGAGTACAGGCAATGGAAAACCGCTTGCGATTTCTTTTTTTACAATAACAAAGTTTAAAAAAACATCCAAAAGCAAGGACAAAGTTTGAAAGTTTTCTGATATTTCTTTTGCTGAGACTCCAAAGGACTTTGTAAATGCCAAAGTACATAAGACGAGGTTCTATACCTTCATTTCATTCCTTTACGCACTTTATTTACTTAGCGAAAACTAGTTTCGTTTTCTCAACCTCCTCAGTTCGCTCAGTTTGAAATAAAAACCGTTTCAAGCGCGCGCTGGCTCCGTGCGAGAGCGATTCGTCATTCTATGTGTCTGTCCTCTTATGGACAATGGCTGAGAGCCAATCAGATAGCGAGATTACGCTCTGATATTGAAAAACTGCAAACGTGCTCATTTAATTACCATACGAGCGACTGCGTGTGCAACATAGTCAGTTTGTAGGAAATACTCGGCAGGAGTGTCCATAGCCTTATTGTGAAGAACATCTTCAGAATTGAAACCAATGAACCCCCAACCCTCGAAAGCGGCAGCATAGTAGTTAGGAATGAAGGCGAGATCTACAAAGATAAAAGCATCCAACCAAAGCGTTATAATAAGATGGACATAATTAGAGTCGTTCTTTTCGGAGTGGGACGTGGTTACGACTCCATTTGTAAATAAGCCAGAAATGATCCTCTCATGTTAATAATAATAATAATAATAATACTACTACTACTACTACTAATAATAATAATAATAATAATAGTAATAATAATAATAATAATAATAATAATAATAATAATAATAATAATAATAATAATAATAATAATAATAATAATAATAATAATAATAATAATAATAATAATAATAATAATAGTAATAATAGTAATAATAATAATAATAATAATAATGTAGTTTGTAAGGTTTCATCAAGCGTAAAAATACTGAGCCCATAATCATCATCATCATCATCATCATCATAACAATAATACTAATAATACTAATAATAATGATAATAATAATGATAATAATAATGATAATAATCATAATCATAATCATCATAATCATCATAATATTCATAATAATAATAATGATAATAACAACTTTATTCCTCAAAACAAATTACAAATAATAATAATGATAATAATAATAATAATAATGATAATAACAATAATGATGATAACAATAATAATAATGATAATATTCATTATAATAATCATAATAATGATTATAATAATGATAATTAATGATGATGATAATGATGATAATCATAATAATGATACGATAATGATAATAAGAATAAGAATAATAAGAATAAGAATAATATTAATCATATTAATCATAATCATAATTATAATAAGAATAAGAATAATGATAATAATAATAATAACAATGATAATAATGATAATAATAATGAGAATGATGATGGTAATGATGATGATGATAATAATAATAATGATAATAATAATAATAATAATCATCATCATAATGATAATGATAATCATGATAATAATAATAATCATCATAATCATAAGAATCATAAGAATAATCATAAGAATAAGAATATAAACAAATTTATTGCTTTACTGTCATTCAAAATTGACAATTTTTTGTCATCTACACGAGCATGTTTTCCTTGTCAAGGAAAAATTGTCAAGGAAAACTGATTTGGCTTTAGGCTTGGACTAAATCTCTAATGTACGAAACCCCGAACAGATGCAGATTTTGTGCAGCTAAACTCCCTATTGACATTGAAGAACTTGGCTTCAGATCAAAGTGAAATGTTGTCAAAATATTCACTATTGATTGATACTGAGCGAAGTGGTATCGTATGTGTATTTAAATATACTTACCTAGTTTAGGAAGGGGATATGGAATACCAGTGTACTCTTCATAGAACGACAAAGTTCTTTTAGTTACATCAAAAGCACGATTAGTGTAGTTTAAGCTATTTTCGTCAGCCCAGACACGAATCTGTTGAGAAAGGACGAAAAGCATCACAATGTCAGATTTACAAGTAATGGTTCACGTAAGATCTAGGGGAATAAATGGCACGACACGATGGAATTAATGTTTACATTTTCTATTTTTAAACTATATTACTTTTTCCGATGCTTTTAGATATAGTCGTTTTCGTATGAGTGGGAAACCTACGGTACGGAGTAGGTACGGTACGGAATCGAACACATCTATTCAACCAATCACAGCGCGCAAAAATCATTGCTCACGAACCGTACCGTAACTACTTCCCACTCTCATACGAAAATTACGTTCTCAAGTTTGTGTGTTATTCAGTGGCATCACATCGATCGTGGATTACTTACAGTTTCAAACGTTATTGGTTGTTTTTATAATGATATATTTCTTGATTCTTCTCTTATTTCAGATTTATTTGGAATTAACTTTGTATTACAAATATCATATCCCATTGCACTGCAAATAGTAGTAACTAATCTAGGCAGGCCAATGGATAACAATATGTTGGAAGATTGGGTTCGAGCTTGGATTTGATTGGCTGAATTAGTTTATATGTATACCGCATGACAATTTTGGGGCACATTTCAAAATTTCATAATTAGTATAGGTAATAGCATGGTTTGTAGTGATATTTGGGATAAATACCACGAGTGATATTTCAAAATTGTTAACAAAATTTGTGACAATTTTGAAATATCACGAGTGGTATTTATCCCAAATATCACGTGCAAACCATGCTATTATTTGTTTATACTACTATCTGAAAAATAGGTTTGCAAGCAACAGTACACGCTCGTTTGAACTAACACAACACAGCAGTCAGCTGTGAAAAAAACATAGCAAATCTGTGTTCTTATAACGATCGCTTTTCGAAGTCAGACAAAGAATGAAAACACAGAATAAAAAGTGATCTAGGCTTCATTTATTACCTTTTGTAGTGATCTTTCTTTGATTTTGACAATGGCTAAAAACACATGCATCGCTCAATCGTCAATCTAGTATCGATCGTTTTCCGCTGCCTTCTGCAGTCATCCAAAGAAAAGTTACTTGAAATGCTAAAACATCATCCATGTGTATGTACTTTTGGCTTTTGATGCTTTTGGGACTTGTTTATGGTTCATTTTTTGTCTTTTAGCACTGAAAACATCCTTAATTTGGTTTCGTCCGCCATTTTGATTCCATGAGGCAGAAAAGTGGTTACCATGGAAACTGTATTTTTCACATGTGGTATTTCAAATTACGCTAAATACCACTGCTCTCAACCAATTAAATCGTTGAAATTTTTAAGATAGTGGCGATTCAAACGTCTGATCTTTTGGGGCATCATGCAAGTATTAACTTAAGTCATTCTCTAATTTTACAAGTTTATCGATTACGCCTAGCCGAGGGAGTCTGTGAGGGGAATATGGTCTACAACAAACCTTTGTACCACTTTTAGTGTTCCCTTCGAAGAACAAAAAATCAGAAACGAGGAATTGCAGCAGGTATGTGCTCATTTGTGGGGTAGGTTTGGTTCGGCTTTCCACTAGATGGTCGACGGCTTTTCTCCCTTTTATGGGCATGTTGGACACGACTTGAAGCCCTTTATCGTGTTTAATGGTGAGCTGGAACTTCGCTTTGAACTCAGGCTCATCGAAGCAAGGGAAAGCTTTTCGCGCATTCCAGAGTCCAAACAAGCCTACTGCAAAATACCTGAGAAATGAAAAAAATGAAGGAAGCACGTTAAAATCATTAATTTGACTGTAAGAAAACCACTGACTATGAATGTCATCGAGTATAAAAATACCTCGAACGTCAGCAATAAGCCTACACCTATAAAAGTTGACAACGGGCGATCTGAAATGGATGATCTGAGATCAAGACGAATTATTGGAAACTGAGGGACTTTTGTTAGTAACATGCGAAATTCATTCATTCGACCTCAAGCTTGGAATCACGTTCGAACGAGATATGGCGGATGTTAACGTGAAATTCATGTTTCAGATCATCCAATTCAGATCGACTGTTGTCAACGTTTTATGAAATAGCTATATAGGTGTATATATGTTGTAGTTCAATTTGAATTCTGGTACAATTTGGTTTTGTGCCAGTACAATTTGGTTTTGTACCAGTACAATTTGTTTTGAACTGGTACAATTTGTAGTTTTGAAGTTTTGTGAAGTAGAAATTCAACTAAAATACTGTTTGTTCTGTCTTTGTTCATTCCACGTCAGATCGAACACTGAAGAACGAAGACAAATTAGTCGAGGTCATCTGCAGAGGTCCACCGGCTTCGACATGAAAATCGAAACAAATTCCCAAAAGACTTAAAAATAAAAAATAAAGGGCTAAAAACTTCCCTTGCTCATAACCGAATACTAGAGTGCAAATATTATATCCGTGAAACAAGCGCTAACATTTAGCACTAATTAGTACTAAATAAGAATTCAGTGAGTCGTGTCAAATTATGCGTTTTGTCGAATACACGTGCAATGCGTGTGCACTCAAACAGCCGAGTTTTAAACACTGTTACTTGCGCGTTCTTTCTTTTGATAAACAAAACTCCAGCAAAGAGAACCTGCGTTAAGTGCAGGATGCACGGAAAAGTAATGTTGTTAAAAAAAAACACAAGAACAACTGTCCATATACAGTCAACTGTTGTTCGTGTGAAAGGCGTGAGTCACACAATAAGCTGAAAGTAAAAGGCTCAAGTCACACCGAGAGCTTTCCATCAAGTCAGTTGGTTGATCCATCCGTTCTTGATGTGGCAAACGTTCACTTGGCATCTGTCACCAAGAATACGAGTGCAACGGATAAAAGAAATGGTAATTATGTTATATAACCGAGTTATTTTTGTTTTTGTTTGTGATAAAGCAAGAAAAAATGACTAGAGACATTAGTTTTGAGTCTACATGTCTACATGTACGTACAAATGTCCAGTTCAGATGTTCCGAGCTCATTCAAGTTTATTTAGTTCTATTGATTTCAGTTTAGTTACAGTGCAGGTGATAATTAACAGGGGGATAAATAAAATGGGGTTGTGTTTGACTCGTTTCTTGTCCGTTGTCGTTATTTTATTTTAACTGCGTTTGACTCGTTTCTTGTGCCCGTGTCGTTATTTTATTTTAGCTGCGTTTGACTCGTTTCTTGTGTCCGTGTCGTTATTTTATTTTAGCTGCGTTTGACTCGTTTCTCGTGTCCGTGTCGCTATTTCATTTTAGCTGCGTTTGACTGTTTCTTGTGTCCGTGCCTTATTTTATTTTAGCTGCGTTTGACTCGTTTCTTGTGTCCGTGTCGCTATTTTATTTTAGCTGCGTTTGACTGTTTCTTGTGTCCGTGTCGCTATTATATTGTAGCTGCGTTTGACTCGTTTCTTGTGTCCGTGTCGCTATTTTATTTTAGCTGCGTTTGACTGTTTCTTGTGTCCGTGTCGTTATTTTATTTTAGCTGCGTTTGACTCGTTTCTTGTGTCCGTGTCGTTATTTTATTTTAGCTGCGTTTGACTCGTTTCTCGTGTCCGTGTCGCTATTTTATTTTAGCTGCGTTTGACTCGTTTCTCGTGTCCGTGTCGCTATTTTATTTTAGCTGCGTTTGACTGTTTCTTGTGTCCGTGCCGTTATTTTATTTTAGCTGCGTTTGACTCGTTTCTTGTGAAAGAAAGTGGGAATTTGACGAATCAAATAGGGGTGCATTTGACTCGTTTCTTGTGTCCGTCGTTATTTTATTTTAGCTGCGTTTGACTCGTTTCTTGTGGGAGAAAGCGGGAATTTGATGAATAAAATAGGGGTGCATTTGACTCGTTTCTTGTGTCGGTTGTCGTTCAGATAGCTGGTTATTTTAATGTGCACGTGGTTTTCATGCTTCACCTATTTCATAGTTTTATAATTAGTGCTAATTAGTACTATTTAGTTAGTTAACTATTTCACCGATATAATATTTGCACTCTAGTAATTATAACAGTTAACTCAATAAAAATATTTATCAAAGGCCGATGCAGACGAATTATAAACCTCACTTGATGAATTTTCAGCATCACAAAAATGGATAATTTGATTAGCATGCGCGCTAAGCATCACGGTCTAAGCTGGGCTTTTAATGAATTATGTTGTGGAAATTGTGGAGATTTCGGCTTAATTTCGAGATAACTAACTTTGAAGATTGGGATAATTGAGTATTCCAGACAAGTTTACCTTCGTTTATTTGAAGTTGGTTTGGTGTTGATGAAAGCTAAAACACTAAGCAATAAAGGATATATTTCCATGCATTACTGGCGAAATATAAGCACGCGGAATGTTGGAAGAACACGCCAAAAGCTATAAAATCACGAGCCGTAAGCCTCGTTCTGGTGTATTTTCAGAATTAAAAACGTTCATAACTCCGTAAGGAAATGTCATTTTTCTCTAAAACTTTTACACTTATCTTATATCAATATCTTCTTTTATTAGTGGAAAGTGTTTAAAAAAACATTTGGTACGGCAAAATCCCATGTACTTAAGGTGACTCCGTTATCATTCTCGGCGCACTCGTCTATGACAAACTTTGAGTCATAACTTCCTCTGCTTTTATGCAATTGCCATAAAACATTGGCAACAATTAGAGCTATCATTCACCTATAATACAATATAATTCGATTGCACGTCAGAACGTTTTTGAAAATAATATTAGAACTTGAGTAAAGTCAATGTTTTGGATAAAATTGGATATTGCGAAAAATCTGTCCGTTTTTTTTGATGAAAGTTTTGGAATCACTTTAGATTGACATAATTCATAACCTGAGCAAGTTTTAGCAAAATCGTTGGAGCTAAAGCACGGCCGCATGAAAACAACCATAAGTAAGCACGGAAATTAGCTCCAACGATTGCTTTCGCTCCAACGACTTTGTCAGATGGCGGTGGTCATTTGTATGTGAAAGATCCTAGTATTCTCATCTCGAAAACCAGCACGCGTGAATAAGGTCTATTGTACCAGAATCCAAATTGAACTACGACATATACATAAAAAAATCAAAGCCGTGAGTACTATTTACAATCAGCTATATTATAATAAATAAATAGTAATAAATATCTTACTCAGTAGATCCACGAAGTGGCTATTCTTCTACTGGCACTCACACTCACTACCACTACATTCGATATTTTATACATTCAACACTCAACTCACATGTTGATTTTTGCTGAGGGAGGAAAAACCGGAGAACCCGGTGAAAAAACCCTCGTGGCATGGTAGAGAACAACACATCAAACAAACTCAATTCACATATGACCCGAGCCAGGAATTGAACCCGGGCCACAGTGGTGAAAGGCCAGCGCTCTCACCGCTCGGCCAACCATGCCACCATGTGAAATATGATGATTGAAATATGAAATTGTAGTAGGAACTGAACTCACCTAGTTTGGCCACTCTTTGTTTTGTAAGACTGTTTGTAAAATCCGAGGTTATCAGTGGCCAGCATTCCTTTAAATTTGACCGTCAGTATATACTCCATTCCAGTTGTTTGTAGAAAACCGTCTGTTTCAAATATAATGTGGCTGTTGATTTCATTCTTGAACATTTTAACACTTAAGCTGCTCTTTGGTCTTCCTCTTTCAGTTAAATGTTCATATAAATAGTAGTTTGTTATGTTTAGTTTCTCACTGTGAAGAATTATGCGTTTGGTGGGCTTGACGCATTTGAACAAAATATCCACGGTACCATCGAAGTCAAATGTACTATTCAAATCTGGTTTTAGCCAAACGTTGTATAGAATGGGTTTAAGATCTTTTGGTAAGCGGATGTTTGTGTACATGTATGTTACGTTATTATCATCAAGGCGGCTTTTTCTTAAAGATGGCATCGTGTCAGAATGATGACTTGGCACAGTTAACCTATCATCGATACTTTCTCTTAAAGATGGCATCGTGTCAGAATGATGACTTGGGACAGTTAACTCCACAGCCCTGGCAGTTATAGCCAGGGTTGACAATACTATCAGAAGAATCGTAGAATTCATCATCAGCCAGTAAACTGCTTAGAGCCGAATCGAAGAACTCTTCCGATATGGTGCCCGTATACTATAGTTGAAAGACTATATACGTTTGACTTAACCATGCATATTAGAAGATCGCCCAAGAATGTCAGTACCTGTTCTGTCGGCATATTTGTCTTTGTGAAGTGTCATGATGATTAATTCACTTGGAATTTATAGTTCGAGGACCAGTAAAAAGACCGACAAAACCGTTGAAATATTTAGGTCTGCAGGCTTTAGGCGCAACTAGTACTACCAGTAAATGTAGAGAAATCAATAGCCTTAGTTTAAGAGCGACTATCTCTAAATGTCGAGAGAGGTGGACATGCGGGATAGAACTGAAAAATCATCAAACTTTGCTAGCAATTCCTATTTTTTAGTTTCATCAGATTTTTATTTTAGGCGAATGCCAACCTACGTTGAAAAAAGTCTCAAAAATGTTCAGTTGAAATCTTATTTAATTTAGTAACAAAAAGAGACCAAAGATTGAGTCATATCTCCGCGTGTGAGCTGTAAAACCGAGCCGCAGGCGACGGGTTTTACACAGAGCTCGATAATTCACCCAAACTTCCCTCGAGTTCATAATATCAGGCTATGTAAACACGGGAAACGTTTTGTATTTGTTAAATATCAGTGCTGCTAGTGAGGACATGACTTTCACATTCACGTCTAAATTCAGCGAAAAATTTATGTTACACTCGTACCAAGTAAGAATAGAACATTGCTATGTGCTGCCTCTAGTGGTGTTTTTTTTTCTCTGAACAAGTACAGGTCACACGTTGATTTGCTTGTACCAAGCGAACCTTTCCAGACAAGTCGACATTTAAATTCTACACACACCTTAAAGTAGAACATCGAAGCAACTACCAAGGAATTTTGGTTGTGTCAAAACATTGAATCAAAGATTATATCATCTACATTTTCCCCGAGTTTTGTCCAGTATTCATTGTGATATTATTGTTATTTTTGGCTCAAAGCAGCTAGTCTTTCGAGCTTGGGAATTTGATGGTTTCGATTGCCCAGTTTGTAGTCGGAGCGCGCATTGTTAATCATTGTTAATCATTGTTAATCGCTTCGCGACTTGTGCGATATCACCTTTTCTCGTGAATTTAACGTGGAATTCCCTCGTCAGCCAATGAATTTTCCTTGAATCCCATAGCCTTCTCTTTGTTTTGAAAATAATATATAGTATTCAGACAATTTTGAGTCGCTATTTATCGCGCGTCGTAAAGAAAACCAGTGCAGTGTTCAGTCTTTCGCTACGCTAGCCAATAGGAATCAAGCGAAATTGAATACTAAAATCAGTTTATTTGAAAGACAAAGTTGTTTTCTTGAGTCATTTTAACGTCTACATTTGCTGACAATCTACAACAGTAACACAGCCATATATCTAGATATTTTAAAAGACACGTTAATAAAGTTTATTATTATTTATTATGGATAACCAGTTCATAGCTAACGAAAACTTACAACCAGAAAGACGGCTAAAATCGATGACACGGGAGAAACGTTCTCCAAGTTTTCACAATCACTGAATCAGTCTTGACAAACTTGTAAGTAAGCTTATACTTTTCTGATACTTTTCTGTTTAACAAAGAAGTTAATCGGTGAGATATAATACTACGGACTTATTCTATCCTCATCTGAAAACTTTAATAAATCGTTCAACTTTTCACAACTGACCGTTTAATTAGTTCTTGTAGTACTTTCAGTCCGATCAGAAAACTGCCGATTGCATGAGAAGCTGAACTTCAACTTTTCACAGAACATTGTCATTGATGGATTTGTTAACTACGTTACTTGAATGCTGATATTCTCAGGCAAAGGATTTCAGACAAAGCCATATTTATTGATAAACTGATTCAGAGTGATGTATGTACACTGCGACAACTCAGTGAACAATTAAGCAAAACCGGTCGGCAGCCGATCGACAAGCAAAGCCAACGACGCCACAAAGCCAGGATAATTTGCAGTTTTGTATTACAGGTACAACTATTTTTGTTGTTTATCTATTGGCCATGGCTTCTATTAGAATGTCAGGTACGTTGTTGCTGGAGTTGTAATTCGTTCGCCATGATTTGTGTCGTTGTACCTCGTGGTCTCTTTCTCAAACTTCGATTCTTATCTCATAATTATCTGAAATAAAACTTATATTTACATCGAATATATTTAGTGTTACAGATGCTAAAACTAGAATCAACCATAATTTGCTTTGATTTCGTGTTTAGCTTAGACTTTAATAGTGTTGAGAAGAGCTGAAATTAAAGAGTACTTTGCAGTTTGCTGCAATCGACGTCTTGTAGATGCCATAGTTAAATTTAAAGGCTTTTTCGGTCTTTCAAAAAAAAAAAAAAAAAATCTCAAATGTCGGGAAAAACTCTTGTAAGTCTTCAGTGCATCGATTTTAAGAATTATTCATTCAGTAGAGTGCGTTAATTTAAAGTGCTAATATGATGAAATTTTGCGAAGTTGATGTTTTTGCATTTTTAGTATCCTGGTAGTATGTTTATTAAAATTATCCAAACTGTTTTTCGTTACGATAAAAATAACTTCCACAAAATGTACAAATTTTGTACAAATTTCAAGCCCGCCATTATTCAAACTGGTTCCTGGCCGGTGACTAATTGTACAATAGAAGTGACGTCAGTTTCTCAACATCGTTCTTCGCAAATTCGTCGTATTGCTGATTTACACGCATGAAAACTGCGATTTTTGGCGATTCAAGACACTGTTTCTTGTTCAAATGTTTTAATCATAATTAAACTAAAAATACAGTGCAGCAAGCCGTGAAGCGACGCGTTCACATTGAGAAACTGACGTCACAGTCTATTGTTCGTAGGAACACGATTTTGTAATGGCGGACGTATTATTGCCTGTTTTGAGAGTCCAATATTTCACTCCTTTATTCTTATATCGACTTAAAAACAACTAAAACTGCTATCTTGGAGCTTAATAGACTATTTTACGAATGAATAATTTATTTAGCAATGGTACGAATTTCATCATAGTAGCACTTTAAGCTTGCAAGGTACGTTTTAATTGTTTTATTTTCAATGTTGTTGTTTTACGAAAACTGTCAACAACATCAAAAGTGCGGCTTTCCTGTATTTTCGTGCAATATAGATTTTCAAATGTCGTGATTTTAATCGCATTTTCAAAACAAACAATCATTATTTCTGTTTGTAAATGTTTTTATTTGTTCCTTTTTTAAGCAATCTCGATGTTTATGTTCTCTTGGCGAGAAACAAACACGAAAATCTAACTTAATTATAATAAAATTCAGCGCGGGCTTCTTGTATTTTCATGCAATTCAGCTTCAAAACCATGCAATTCCACGCTGAATACCCTCTCATCCGGTTTGCTTCTCAGCCAATATAATCTGCGCGCGAGTATGAGCTATGGGATTCTACTCCAAATCGACACAGCAAGAAACGATTTTAACATTTTAATTTTGGTGTTTTTTTTAGGTGCGCAAAATAAGAGAGATAGAGACCGAATGAGACCTTCTTGTTGTTTTCACTGAAGCCAAATAAAAACCGATCCAGACAATTTATAGGAAAACTGCATAGAACAATGAAAATTTGACAAATATTCGATGCAATACCTTGGTTTGTCAACGAGCTGTTTGAGAATGAATATTTTGAAATGTGTGCAACCGAAGTCAAAATAAATGGCGTGCGACAGATTTGTCAAAGTCTTTAATAGCGAGGAACAAGAGAATGAAAACTGAGTCAAAAAGAAGACGTTATACGACGTGAAAATATTCAAATAATTTCTTGAAAGTGAAGCTGAGAACAGAAATATTGAAAATATTCCCCAAGCGAGCTACAAGAATTGTCCATTAAGTTTGTCCTTGGCGTTAGAAAGAAAGGTGGTGAGGAGTACGAATGTCTATAAAATAAAAAGAAAATTACACGTTGGCTTGAAGATATGATGTTTATCTTCTCGTTGTGAAAAATATTTTCACCACTCGAAGATAAAGTTCATAATAATAATAATAATAATAATAATAATAATAATAATAATAATAATAATAATAATAATAATAATAATAATAATAATAATAATATAAGAAGAACAAGAACAAATAGATAGCATTACTAGAATCCTTGACAAGTTTTCCTTCACACGGGAAAATTAAATTTGACAATTTTTTTGTCGTCTACACGCGGAGCAAGTTTTCGTTGACAAGGAATAATATACCTCTTTAGCTTCGTATGTAAATTGCCCATTTCAGATCATGTGATGTAAACATGGTGTTCTCTGGAGAATTAGTCCTTTCAATATGAACGAATACATTTCAGAAATATAAAGGAACAATTCTCCAGAGAATATCATGTTTACATCACATGATCTGAAATGGGCAATTTGTATACAAGCTAAAGAGGTCTATTGGCGATGGTTTTGTCGTCTACACGAATTACAGTCGTTTCGCTTCTAAAACTTTTCGCCTCCAGTCGTTTCGCTTCTATAAAGCTTTTCGCCTGGAAGTCCGTTCGCTTCTAAACAAATATACTTCCTAATAATGTTGCATGGTCCGTTCGCTTCTAAGGACCCGGGGTTTGATATACTTATTGATCAGCTGATAGATGTCCGAACTGACTACCGACTACTGACTACTATGTTTAACATATATAATGTATTTCACTAGCCTCATCCTAGTATTTCACGATTTTTCTTGAAATTTGTGTATAGTTGGGCATTGCCATTCGCATTCTACATTTCTCGTTTTCAAAAGCTGGTTGTTATCTATAAGTGGAAGGTAGTTTAGCTCTCACTAAGAGAGATTTGTCCTTCCTGTAAGACATTATGGGAGGATCTGAATAGATCCTTGCAAGGTTAGGAGTTTAAGACAATGAATGCCGTATGTTGGTATGAACGTTCAACCCAGATACAAAGCTTATTGGGTAGGACTGTATTTGCAAGATTTATAATAAATCTCCCGTTTTGAGCCCTAGTTTTTGCTTTGTTGCGCTTGTTCATATTGTAACGTCTTTTGGAACGCGAATGTGTTCGCATCGAGATTGCGCATTGAGAATAAGTCAGCGAGACATTTGAATAGCATACAACTTGTGTTTTGGCACGTGAGAGCGATTTACAGTTGTAGATTTATAATGTCTCTAGTTCTTAACTTTATTTCTCAAAGGCAGTGTCTGGTCTGATGTGAGGCCGGGGCCGTTACTGTAGACCTATATTAGACAACTGTTCTCGTTGACGTGTTTGTTAGCAGCATCAATGATGTTTCGCTCCTGGCGACAAGAGTTCCAAAAAGAACTGTTTTGGTAATAACAGATAGCAAGAACGGTATTTCACGATGTTTCTTGAAATTTCTCTTGATATTTCATCAGTTTCATTTAGAAGCGAACGGACCTGTCATTAGAAGCGAACGGACCTGTCATTAGAAGCGAACGGACCTGTCATTAGAAGCGAACGGACCTGTCATTAGAAGCGAACGGACCTGTCATTAGAAGCGAATGGACTTTTGAATGTGGAGGCGAAAAGTTTTAGAAGCGAAATGACCTGATACCGTCTACACGAGCAAGTCTAATTCCTTGACAAGGAAAAATTGGCGATGTTTTTGTCGTCTACACGGGCAAGTCTTCCTTGTCAAGGAAAATTTGTCAAGGAAAATTCGCTAGTGTAGATTTGGCTTAAACGAGCCTGGGTGTCTTCCTTGTTCTTTTTTTATTACGAGAAACGCCTGGTATTTTTTAATATATCGCAGTCTGTGCAGAACAGTCAAAAGCGAAAGTGTCTCGTGGCAAAGTGGCCGAGGACAAAGTGGTTTAAGTTTTTTTTTATTTTTTTATTTTTATAAACTTTATTAACGTGTCAGGCTTCTAGCCTACCACAAGTGGTACACTAATCGGGGACACTTAATTAAGACATAATTACAGTTACAAATAGATATATGAAAAGGAAAATTTACTTGTGGCAAAGTGTGTTAAGGCAAAATGTCTCAAGGCGAAATGGCCCAAGGCGAAATGGCCCAAGGCAAAATGTCTCAAGGCAAAATGTCTCAAGGCAAAATGGCCCAAGGCAAAATGTCTCTAGGCAAAATGGTCCAAGGCAAAATGTCTCAAGGCGAAATGGCCCCAAGGCAAAATGTCTCAAGGCAAAATGTCTCAAGGCAAAATGGCTCGTGACAAAGTGGCCTTGGTAGCCGAGAGCGGACTAAAAATACGTCGCGATCGAGGCAAAGTGGACCGTGACAAATATTCAAAAGCAAACCTCTCAAAAGCGAAATACAGTGTGGGCAAAGTGGTTTAGTCGAGAAGACTTTGTCATTTACCCTAACTGACTTTGACTTTTAGATTTTTCGCACTTTTCACTTTGACTTTTTTTATGTTCGCTCTCGGCCACCGTACATATATTAGAAACCGAGCTGTTTAAGCTAGAAGTCTCACCTGGAAAGATTCCCTGGTAATAATAATAATAATAATAAGTTAAACTGTAACTTTCATTAGGACGAAAGGCTGCTCGAAAAATGACGAGAGGCATCATAATTTTGCTTTGCGTTCTTCATCTGGTTTCATCGACGAATCAAGGTAAGCCTATATATATTACTATGGTATATTGACAACCATTAAAAGAGAGGCTCTCCGTAAATTTCGCCTATAGCATGCAGAACGCGAAAATTCGAAATCCTTCAAATTTAGTCAGAATGTAGGTCTAGGTGAACTCGTTATGCTGTGTAAGTTTTATTTGAATCGGGTAATTATCTTAGGAGAACGGCGCCGATATTCGATTTTCGGGATCACTTCCGGTTTTGAGAGGCGATCTTACGGTACTCGTAAAACCAACAATAACAAATAATTTCCTAAATTTCGCTGAACAAATGATATCATTTCGGGAAAGTCAGATAATGTTTTACATTTTCACATGTTTATCGAAGATGTTTAACAAAAAATAAATATTTTATCGATTTTCAAAGTATTTTCACATTTTGAGCATTTTTTCAAAGGCTATATTGACAGGCTAATATATCCACTGGTACCTCAATCCAAATATAGAAAGTATACCTCAGCCAAAGAATACTATCTCGTCTTGTAATATGTGGAATAAAAATTTTGGGCCACTCAAAATTTAAGATTCTGGAAGACGAAATGCAACCCCCAATTATGCGACAAAATCACGACTTTCGATGTCACGCTCTGGGCAAAAGACAATTATTTAGTCAGTTAAACCATTCAATGTCTTGGAAATAAATTCAATCAGACCAAAGCGAATACTTGTATTGACATTTTAAAAACGTTTCAAAGCATTGTGAGCAAATACGAAACTTTTAGAAAAAATATCACACGTTCCTGGAAGGTCAACCACAAGCAAACGAAAGCTTCATTGACGGTTGAGTTCGAATCTCGACTGATAGACCAAATCGGCTAACGCAATGTTGTACCCAATTCAGATCTTTTGGGAATACGGTTTTTTGTCTGTTGTATTTCGATTTCAATAGAGCATTGACATGGAAATGTTTGGAACAAAAAGCTCTTATTCCCAAAGGTTTTGAATTGGGCGGGGTAAAAATGTAAACATTGTGTTAGCCGAATTGGCTATTAGCTTGGCTTTCAATACCTTGTGTTCAAAGAATATAATGCATCAATGGCATACCTTGATGTACTTGCATTCTTGGAGAATAAAAGCCATAAAAGACAGAGATGTGAATCGAATCTAGATCGGAAGTAAACAACTCAACTGTCAACACGACCAGGTTGCGTGACAAACACCACAGGAAGCCCGTCATATGCCATACATATTCTATACCACGCTCCAGCAATGTATTTAATATAACAACTATTAGTTCGTATTTTTTTAAGGTATTTTTTAATAGATCATGTGTATTTTTAGGGTGGGCACAGGCAGCCCAACCATTGCTTTTGAGGCTACTAAATAATCAAATAAAAATGATATTTGCCTCTTTTTTAGATGGGTTTCCTGTGGTAGAGCGTATTATGTTGGGTTTTCCTGTGCTTAGTAACGTATTATGTTAGGCTTTCTGTGTGCATCCCGTAGGACGCGCCCGTTCATGTGTACATCGCTGCGGGCGCGTCTTGCGAAACGCGCACAGGGAGCCCAACATAATACATTTTTATGTACAGGGAATCCAACCTTACGTATTGCACACGCGCACAGGAAACCCATCAAAAAAGACGCAAATATCATTTTATTTGATTATTTTGTAGCCTCAAAAGCAATGGTTGTGCTGCCTATGGGTGGGCAAATGTTTTCGCCTTGGTATTTTTAGGGTATATTTCTAGGCCTCCTAACGGTCATCCTTACCCTTTAAATTATCCCCAAGGGGCAGAAGGTTTATCACGAATTAGTTCCATATGTGTAGATGTGCGAGTAGCTTTTGAGCAACTTACAATACCCTGTCTAGGACAGACTCGCATAAAATTATATACCCTGTTCAGGACAGAGAGGCCAAAAACCATACCCTGTCCAGCGGCACGTCCCCGTATAGCCAATATATGGGAGTACCCCCCCTACTGTGTGTATTTTGCCCTTTGTCCTAAACAGGGTCCTAAAATAGAGGGGGTTTGTCCTAGACAGGGTGGTATTTTAGATTTTTTTGTCCTAAACAGGGTCAGGGTTTCAAACCCTCAGCGGCACCCCTATACCCAAACATGGGTCAAGTACCCCCCTCGGGCATGAGATACGCCAAAAACAGAAACGGAAGCCGTTTATTTGATGTTAGTGAGTATTTGACGGCCCAACAAATCAAATATCGTTGCTCAAGAGTAACATCAAAGTTAAGACAGACACAGGCCGTAACTGATGAGGATGACTTTGCAGCTGCCGAAGATGAATTTGCCTTTACCACCACTCGCAATGTCATCCTACATTACATTTGATGCATTCAACCTTTGCAAGTTGAATAAAACCAACGGTCTAAAGAAGCTCAGCGTGCCTTTGCTTCGCACAATATGCGAACATTATGATTTGGATTGTTCAATTTATTACAAGCCATCGAAAAGCTCCATACCTTAAACTACTAGGGAATGTCCTTCAGATGTGCAGTTGCACTTTGGAATCTGCAACTACAACATAAATTATATGCTGACTAGAGGTAAATGTACGTTGATGTTGTTTTGCGCTTCGTGTGTATAAAGCAAAATACTTGTCTGTTCTGCACTTGTAAGTTGCTCAAAAGCTACTCGCACATCTACACATATGGAACTAATTCGTAATAAACCTTCTGCCCCTTGGGGATAATTTAAAGGGTAGGGATGACCGTTAGGAGGCCTAGAAATATACCCTAAAAATACCAAGGCGAAAAAAACATTTGCCCACCCATAGGCAGCACAACCATTGCTTTTGAGGCTACAAAATAATCAAATAAAATGACATTTGCGTCTTTTTTGATGGGTTTCCTGTGGTAGAGAGTGCGCGTGTGCAATACATAAGGTTGGGTTCCCTGTACATAAAAATATATTATATGTTGGGCTCCCTGTGCGCGTTTCGCAAGACGCTCCCGCAGCGATGTGCACACAGAAAGCCAACATAATACGTTACTAAGCACAGGAAAACCCAACATAATACGCTCTACCACAGGAAACCCATCTAAAAAAGAGGCAAATATCATTTTTATTTGATTATTTAATAGCCTCAAAAGCAATGGTTGGGCTGCCTGTGCCCACCCTAAAAATACACATGATCTATTAAAAAATACCTTAAAAAATACGAACTAATAGACCCTATGCAATACTCGATTTCTGTACTTTGCATAAATTTGCAAAGGAAAAGAATAACGAGTTAAGTAAAGGTAAAGTAATAGATTGAAAGACCATCGACAGTTTAGTATTTAAAAAAGTGCATTAATAAAAATGAAACCATCATCAAGTAATAAGCGTTTGAAAGGTGCAAAATACATGGAAACGAGGCATCTAAAAGCAAAGTCCGGTTTCTGGTACAAATCTATGTAATTTCAAATCACTATAACTTTTAAAAATAGTACAGCCATAAAATTTGGTATCTTCATTATTGAAAACCCTCTCTTCAAAGAGATGGTCAGATATTGCTGTAATATCTTCCCAATAAAAAGGAAATCAGATTTTACGAACTACCAGTATTGCATAGGGTCTATATTGTTATATTAAACTACATTGCTGGAGCGTGGTATAGAATATGTATGGCATATGACGGGCTTCCTGTGGTGTTTGTCACGCAACCTGGTCGTGTTGACAGTTGAGTTGTTTACTTCCGATCTAGATTCGATTCACATCTCTGTCTTTTATGGCTTTTATTCTCCAAGAATGCAAGTACATCAAGGTATGCCATTGATGCATTATATTCTTTGAACACAAGGTATTGAAAGCCAAGCTAATAGCCAATTCGGCTAACACAATGTTTACATTTTTACCCGGCCCAATTCAAAACCTTTGGGAATAAGAGCTTTTTGTTCCAAACATTTCCATGTCAATGCTCTATTGAAATCGAAATACAAACAGACAAAAAACCGTATTCCCAAAAGATCTGAATTGGGTACAACATTGCGTTAGCCGATTTGGTCTATCAGTCGAGATTCGAACTCAACCGTCAATGAAGCTTTCGTTTGCTTGTGGTTGACCTTCCAGGAACGTGTGATATTTTTTCTAAAAGTTTCGTATTTGCTCACAATGCTTTGAAACGTTTTTAAAAATGTCAATACAAGTATTCGCTTTGGTCTGATTGAATTTATTTCCAAGACATTGAATGGTTTAACTGACTAAATAATTGTCTTTTGCCCAGAGCGTGACATCGAAAGTCGTGATTTTGTCGCATAATTGGGGGTTGCATTTCGTCTTCCAGAATCTTAAATTTTGAGTGGCCCAAAATTTTTATTCCACATATTACAAGACGAGATAGTATTCTTTGGCTGAGGTATACTTTCTATATTTGGATTGAGGTACCAGTGGATATATTAGCCTGTCAATATAGCCTTTGAAAAAATGCTCAAAATGTGAAAATACTTTGAAAATCGATAAAATATTTATTTTTTTGTTAAACATCTTCGATAAACATGTGAAAATGTAAAACATTATCTGACTTTCCCGAAATGATATCATTTGTTCAGCGAAATTTAGGAAATTATTTGTTATTGTTGGTTTTACGAGTACCGTAAGATCGCCTCTCAAAACCGGAAGTGATCCCGAAAATCGAATATCGGCGCCGTTCTCCTAAGATAATTACCCGATTCAAATAAAACTTACACAGCATAACGAGTTCACCTAGACCTACATTCTGACTAAATTTGAAGGATTTCGAATTTTCGCGTTCTGCATGCTATAGGCGAAATTTACGGAGAGCCTCTCTTAAATATTGAACTGAGTTCCTAAAATGAAAAAAAAAAAACGGTTGTAGAAGTGGCGTAAAGCACGACAACAAAATGTTACTGATGACAAAAGAAGCGTTTTACAGTGAACAGCTTTAATTAGATATTATTTTGCTCAACATAGTCATTGAATTCTATAGGTAAATTCAATGGCTGACGAGGGAATTCCACGTTGAATTCACGAGAAAAAGCGATATCGCACAACGTGTAATTCACGAGTCGAGCCATTGAATTTTCCTTGAATCCCATAGCGTTCTCTTTGTTTTAGAAAAATATAGTTTTTAGACAATTTTGAGTCGCTTATATCGCGCGTCGCAAAGAAAGCCAGTGCAGTGTTCAGCCTTTCGCTGCGCTAGCCAATAGGAATCAAGCAAAATTGAATACTAAAATCAGTTCACTTGAAAGACAAAAGTTGTTTTCTTCAGTCGTTTCAACGTCTAAATTTAGGGACAATCTACAACAAAAACACAGCCATAGATTTAGATATGGATAACCAGTTCATAGTTAACGAAAACTTACAACCAAAAAGACTAAAAGTGATCAGTGACAGGCTCGAAGTTCAGCTCAAGTTTTCACAATCATATTGAATCATGCATTCTTGTCAAACCACGAAAATGTGCTCTGTCGAATAACTGATCAACATGCAAGCACGAAATGTGTCAACTAATTAACACTTGCTTGGCGCGCGCACTGTTGATGGCGCGCGAAATAACGTCCGGGAATTTGAATATCTGTAGTGTTGTGATAAAAAGTTCAGTTCGAGAGCAAAGCGTCTTGCCGTCTATATTAGTTTATACATTTTAGAAGTCTCGTTCGTTGGCTTCTTGAGGCTTGTAGAACCAGTTTGTCGGGAGTTTGTTGGCTCAATTAGTTTATGATGACCTCAGTGACCTCATAACGATTCTGATTGGATAAGAAGGTGTCCCAGCCGGAATGGCGGAAATGAGGTGTCTTTTGTCTACACAACTTTGGAAGCTTATTTCTCCTAAGTATATTTTGCCGTGAAGCTCGACATAAACGTGAATTAATAGGGTATCTAGAAATTAAACGTCTAATTTCCACGAAATTTGGCAGACACCATCTTTGGTATTCGATCTCAAAAAGCGTGTCGGGGATTGTTTGATTTCGCTTTAGATTTCAAGTCAGATTAGCGTTCATATTACATCAACTCGAAAAATATCTAACATCATACTTCGAATGCTTGTCAATTTTTTTAGGAATCAAATATCGAAAATCCCCGACACTCTTTTGGAAAACAATACCTGGTGATAGAGATTCAGCATTCAGATTCATATTTGACCGTAACTGGAGCGCTGGTAATTCGATTTTATGAAAGCGTCCTTTTTTTGGAATCGGGCCTTCTTTCTCAATGGGATTAAAACTTGTACAATTTTTTATTATTTCATGGTTTTCTACAGTTCTTAAGCTTTACTATGATATATAGTTTTCTATAGTTTAGCCTTTTGTGTTGCGTACAGAATTTCTGAAGCGCATGACACCCGCGAACGTATACCATATCCTTAATTGGAAATACACGAAACTACGGACTTATTCTATCCTCATAAGACTTAAATAAATCGTTCAAATTTTCTCAACTGACTGACCGTTTAGCTTGTTGTACTTTCAATCCGATCAGAGAACTGCCGCTTGCATGCATGAGCTGATCGAACTCAGTTCAACATTTCACAGGACATTGATGGATTTGTTAACTACCTTACTGAATGCTGAAGATTCTCAGCAAAGTACTTAGTTCTTTCAAAGCCATATTTATTGATAAAGATGCAGAGGCGATAGCTCTGATTCAGTAATATTGTGAAGCTACATGACTTGTACAAAACAAGTACAACAAGGCTCAAAGTCAAAGGCCGATCGACTGACAAACAAAGCCAATTACAACGGGATAATTTGCAACTTTGTATGATTACAAGTACAGATTTTGCTACAGGTGTAAATGCTGAAAATTAAATTGGACTGATTTTGTTGTTTATCTGTTGGCTTAATCTAATATTAGATTGTGGTTGCTTTATACTCAGTGACTTCAATATACTGAACCGGTCTGAACTGGAAATTTCGTTCGCCATGATTTGTTGCCGTTGTACTTCGTCGGTGGTCTCTCTTTCACAATGATTCTATCTCGCTTATATTTATATTTATTTACTTCGAATGTATTTACTGTTAGAAATGCTAAAGCCAGATTCAACGGTTTGCTTTGCTTTCGTGTTCAGTTTAGATTTAAGTTGAGCAGACACTTGAAGTACAACTGGAAAAGCGTACGTACTTCAACTTTGCATTTCAAAACAAATATTATTTACTTGTCGACAAACTATCTATTTGCCTTTTATTTTATTTTTTGAACTCAATTTTGGAAATCTTGTCTATTATTTTGCCTTTCTTTTGAAGTAAGTTTGTACAAAAGGTCAAATGAACGTGAAGAATGGCGAGTTTCATATGAGTATCCAAAATAGCTGAAGAATCTGTACAAAGACTGAATGAACTTGACACGTTTGCCGGCACGTTTTTAGATCGATTCGTTGATTAGAAGTACTCCAAAAGCGGAAAAGTCTTGTGTTTTCACACTAAGCAAACCATCGTCATTGCAATTTAGTAGTAAAAGGAATGTCGGTTGACCACACACAATCAAACTGCCTCGCGAAGATTTGTGACTTCACTTCAATGAACTCAACATTGGGCACCAAAGTGAAGCTGGTTTCAGATTTTCGGTGTCAGGTTTTTGACTCAGCGGATTATTGGTTCTGGTGTCAGGTTTTTTCCGGGGGGCACGACAGCAATCAGCCTTCAATTCGCTCTATCTCTTGATAAACGTTTCGAAATACAATCACATGTAACAACACCTTAGAGACTGGGCTTTAGCCGCTTCTGAATACATTCTTATATGTTAGACTTTCACTTAAAAGGAAATAAATAGCGGTGTCAGATTTTTTGGTGTTTGATCTCCGTGTTCATGCCACAAATATTTCTCTCGTATCATGTTGTAGTATCACGTTGCTCTAAATAAAACATTGTCACGCTGATCATAAGACCTATCCAAAGAACATTACATATTTACACTATGTATTCTATCACTTATTTATCAACTTCAAAGTCGTATTTGAAAGGAAAATGCTGATGGTCTGGTTTACATTAAAAACACACAATATAATGACGCTATTAGCAGCCACGGAAATTGAGGATTTTTGCAATTTGGCGTAAGACCGATGTAGAATTAAGAAGAATACCTTTTCAGAACATATCAGATTAAATAGAGGTGTCTGATTAGTAGTGAGTTTGTACTGTAAATATTGGCAAGACTTTCCGGTACCCAGTCCACTGTCCGCTCAATAGAGCTCGACTGGGGTGTCTGCTTAATATGGTGTCCGCTTAACACAACAGGTTTGACAGAATGTTATAGCAAGGGACAATTCCTATGGTAATGAGATGCCTAGAAGAAAGTTTTGATTTCTTGGTAATCAAATAGTGCATCATTTTAGGCTTTTGAAAGAGTTGGTTGCCAATGTCAAGCAATTCATATCTGATCAACTAAAGATAGAGTTGCGTGCGCAATATTGCTGGCAACATTGTTGCAACGTGTTGTAATTGTTGTAATTCATCCTATTGAATGCCCTGCTCCCAGAGACTCTGACCTAAACTCTCCCTTACACGTGTAGGTCAGTGTGGTCGGTGTCGTATTACTATTATTGTTATCTCAATAGCATGTGGTCGGTGTCGTATTACTATTATTGTTCTCTCAATAGCATGTGGTCGGTGTCGTATTAATATTATTGTTCTCTCAATAGCATGTGGTCGGTGTCGTATTGATATTATTGTTCTCTCACTAGCATGTGGTCGGTGTCTTATTAATATTATTGTTCTCTCAATAGCATGTGGTCGGTGTCGTATTAATATTATTGTTCTCTCACTAACATGTGGTCGGTATCGTATTAATATTATTGTTATCTCAATAGCATGTGGTCGGTGTCGTATTAATATTATTGTTCCCTCACTAGCATGTAGTCGGTGTCGTATTACTATTATTGTTATCTCACTAGCATGTAGTCGGTGTCGTATTACTATTATTGTTCTCTCAATAGCATGTGGTCGGTGTCGTATTACTATTATTGTTCTCTCACTAGCATGTGGTCGGTGTCTTATTAATATTATTGTTCTCTAAATAGCATGTAGTCGGTGTCGTATTACTATTATTGTTCTCTCAATAGCATGTGGTCGGTGTCGTATTAAGTAGCGATCCGTGTAAGAACTAAAGCGAAAACAATAGACCCGCGGCTATGGAGGACGTTAAAGAGGTGCGGTCGTAAATGTGTCTATCCAATTATAATGAACGATCTCATTGGAGAACTCCTCGTTAGCGCGAAATTCAAACAGTATATGTAACTTTACTTCGTTGATAGTACGATTGCACAGCTGAAACTCATACAATTTGTCACATTTATCATAAACATTCACATGGTACATTTCGAACAAAATCGTATGTGAGGAACTAAGCATTTTATGTTACAATGCGTTCTGTTTGGGAGTCTCTTGTTATTTATCTCATTGTCGTTGACAGATATGTCCCATTCACCTCAATGCTATTGGATGAAATTTGGCGGGAGTGAAGTCCGCCGGAGCGCCAAAAAGAAAACAATAACAAAATACATTTTCAATGTCCTAAAACTTGCAAAATCTCAAAAAAAATCTGAAAAGAGTTCATCATCCGCAACGGTGTCCAAGACATCATAGTAATAATCTCCTGTGTCAGTGTCATCGGTCTCTAGGTCGATTCCTCCTTTCACAAGTTCAGGAAAAGTCTTTGTTAGAAAGAGGACTTCCATCACATCTAGTATAATTCCCCGAGCGCATATCACTCTTAGGGAAGGATACGAACAAAGACATGCAATGGTAAGAACGCTGAACTGGGTGTTAGATGAAATATTGATTCTTGTGAGGCGTCGAAGAGAGTCTTTCGCTTTGTAAATTGAAGATTCAGCGATCTCGCCACAGCTTTCAATGTTCAATTCTCGTAGCTGTTTTGCTGCTTTCATTATCTTGAGGAAATTCACCGTTGACACCGTCGTCCCACATAAGTTGAGACTCCTCATTCTTCTGAATATTTGAAGGGGTACTTTCTGGTATAACGATCCTGAGTTTGCCAGATTTAGCTCAGTACATTGTTCCAATCTGACGCGAAGTGCCGGTCCACCGGTACGAAATACAAACTTCCACCACGTAAAGCACACAGAAGATATCCTCACGAGGTCGTCTGGCCCAAGGAACTGAAAAATCAGTGGCCAAATGAATAAATCAACAGACGGAGACATCGTAGTATGACAACTAGTAAGTTTCATGAATAACATAGCTCTTTGTGCTTTGTTTTAGACTGATATTTGATATCAAATTTTGTCACCTTGTGATTGGAATATCTTTTGTTATACTGATTCACTGTATTCTTTGGTCGCACTAGTCACTGGTTGTTTTATACGTGGACTTCACTCACTAAATGGATTCAACTTCAAGGTAAAGTAACAACACATCCATTTGTCATTCCTTAACTTTATACATGAACTGCACGAGTTGACGATTACAGATGGTATGCGTACTAGTTTACTCTTCAGAAGTCCGACAACCAAGTAGCTGTACAATAGCACAAGGCCTTGATTGATCAGTATTTTAGCTATTCCCCTCTATCCGGCGTTTTACTTTATCACAATTATTAACGTAGATGCTTTGTTTTTAGGCCTGTGAAGAGGACTCTTTCTGACATGTCAGAATCGCCCGCTTCTAAGCGATCAAGAACACGCATTGCGGTTAGTAAACATTGCTACTGCAAAAGCTTGCAAAGCTGAGAAGCATTTGTGAATGATAGAAAGACTGCTCTTACAGTTTCAAAACCACTTGAACATATAGGACGGAAAGAGAAAAGGTTTCCAACAAAGCGCGCGATGAGCATGCATGCAGTACCTTTGTATGCACGCTGTCAGTCATGACGCATACGCGCGGATGACAACGTGCATGTATAAGTTGCGCAAATGATGCAATAGTTGCTTAAGGTGCGGTAATACGAGCAACAAAATCGTGCAACTTGTCGCGCAACATTGTTCAGATTGTTGCGTTACAAGTTGCAAAGCAATGTTTCTCATATTACCATCTTTCGCGCAACTTGTCGCGCAACAAATTAAATTTTCGGTGTTGCAGGTTGCAAAACTTTGTTGCATGAAGTAGAAAGAGCTTCTACTTCGCGCAACAAAGTTTTGCAACCTGCAACACGAAATGTGTTGCGCGACAAGTTGCGCGAACGGTGGTAATACGAGAAACGTTGCTCTGCAACTTGCAACGCAACAATGTTGCGCGTCAAGTTGCACGATTTTGTTGCCCGTATTACTGTACCTTTACTGCACTAAGTTCACTGTCATTGTTATCTTTCTCTCTCTAATTCTCTCCGTTTTCGTGTAGATTCCCGTACTCAGGAATATTTATGGAAAAATGACGTCTTCACCCAAGAAAAGGGAAGCCTATAGGCTTTGGAAGTCAGGGAAGAGTTTTCGAGATATTGCAGAAACTCTCCACGTGGTATCGGCAACTGTCGAGGTGTACATAATTGATATGATGGCACAGGGTCTTGGGACCAATGAAGACCGCCGCAAGCTGTTACATGATTTAGAAGTTAACCGAGGCAGATTCAATGATGTTCTCGGAGAACTCTCAGCAAGAGAAGATGCAAAACTACGGGATGTAAGGGACCAAACATCCCTTACCTACAACCAAATACGCGCTGTGGTAGCTGTCCTCATTCACGACTTCACGTTTTAGATAAATATGACATATATAATCCTCAAGACTTAGGACCCGTTTACACGAGAGATAACCCTAGCAGTAGGGACAATTCTATTGTTTTATCATCCACAGGGAATATGCGAACAATAGAGTTGACCCTAGTGCTAGGGTTCTCTATCACAGGACCTAACTGGACCTCTCCTTTCCCCTCTCTCATCTCCTTTTCCCTTCCATTTTCCTATCCAAATCTCCTTTTGAGCCAGTCACGCAGGATAGTGAAAAATACAAAATTCACATTGTAGGGATAGCTGTTATTACTAGTTCTTGTAAGTTACAATAATTATTATGATATTATATCATCAGTGATGAAAATATGTCAATACATCAAAATATGTTCCAGTTATTGCAACAATCCAAATTTTTAATACATATATCAAAAAATGTCACATATACTGTACCTGACACACTGATGAGTATTTGTTGCCTTCTTAGAGTGATTTTTATCCCATGAAATAAAGACTAGTCTAATAGACATTAGTACACTCTAATTCAATTGTGTTCTAGACTTTTGTCAGTTTCATTTGAAGGAGACATTGACTATTCTATTTTATTTCATAGGTTAAAAAAATCACCCCATTATTTCAAAATATTTGTGTAATCTATTATAATTACCAACAACCATATTTTACTGTTCCAGTTTTATTGTAACCAAAATCCAAACTTGATTTTGGAAAAAAAAACAGTGTCACATACTAGAAAATATATCCTTGATTCACTGAAGTCAGCACTAATAAAATAATGCTATTATCTTATTTCAAAATATCCAAGTAATATTTAATGCTATTGTTGCTGTATTATTATATATACACAGCTGTTTTCAGAAATGTTGTCCTTTTACAAAATACAATATAGTGAAAAGGAACTGATTAGAGAAACAAAATAAATGCACTCAAGATGAACTCAAGCTCATTGTTTCTCAATTCCTATTTACTATTTTGTAAAAGGACAATGTTTCTGAAAACAGGTGTATATACATTAGCACCATTTAACACTATATACATTAGCACTATTTACACTATACACAATGTACATTAGCACTATTTAGCACTAATAAAGAGGAATCATTAGACTATTGAGACTACATGTATTTGGAACTAATTAGTGAAATATGTTGCATGGTCTAGTATTTGCACTTTACGCAACACTATCAATATTGGTAAAAAAAGTATTTCTTCTTTATAATAACAATAAAAATGTAATTATCAGTGTTCTTAAGTCGTATATTGCTTATTTGATGTAGAGTGCAAACAATATATCAGTGAAAACAATGTGGCTTACAATGCGATGCTAAAGTGTGACACCACTTCTTTCCCGATCTAATACAATAAGAATGTTTCACCATGCTGGAAGGTATTTCATTATAACGGTAATATAATAATAATAACAAATATCGTAATAATGAATGTCAAATCGACAATACATGTGAGATTTCCTATATTACTGGTACGTTCGATCACTAGAGCACACCCTTCAGTGTTTATATCCCCTAAAATGTCATCAATTACATGCATATCTAATAGTTGAAACTGAACACATCGATAAGTGGACATTCCATGTGGAAAATAGCATTTCATCAAACCATTCAGCAAAACATCGCCCTTGGTTAATGTTTCCTGAGATACATGTGGCAATCAATGCGCCTCTTCTAGAATGACGGTGGGAATCCACAATGATCAGCGTCCTATTACTGTCAACAATTAGCAACATTGCTCGTTGATCCACGATTATAATATGTAGTGAGTTGGTAGTCGAAACAATTGTATTGATAACTGTCTCGAACTGGTCCAGAGGATTAGTACCGAAAACATTGTATTCTTTGGAGCATCCCAATACCTCGCACAGTTCTCCAACTGCATCAATGACTTCATCAACGGCAGGGTTGACTGCATCACCATCATACACCTCATCATGCATTTCATTGCCAACTCGGATTGCATCTTGTAAATGTGATTGCCACAATTGTTCTAAGTGACATCCACTGACAGGTATGCCAAGGCAGTTTTTCAGGAACAGATTTCCAAAGTACATGGCAATGAAACAGCAGGCATTGCTCCCATTTCTACCATCAAGTAGTGACTGGCAGATGTTCAGAGGGAAGTACCACTCAGTGATACTTGGTGATACTCTTTGTCCTGTCAGCCAGCGAGTAGACTGATTACTTGAGTGGGTATTTGATGAGGAAGGTTGCACTGGTGATGGTGTACAAGAGGAAGGCTGCAATGGTGATGGTGTACTTGAGGGAGGCTGAACTGTGGATGGGGTACTTGAGGAAGGCTGCACTGGTGATGGTGTACTTGAGGAAGGCTGCAATGGTGATGGTGTACTTGAGGGAGGCTGAACTGTGGATGGGGTACTTGAGGAAGGCTGCACTGGTGATGGTGTACTTGAGGAAGGCTGCACTGGTGATGGTGTACTTGAGGGAGGCTGAACTGTGGATGGGGTACTTGAGGGAGGCTGAACTGGTGATGGTGTACTTGAGGGAGGCTGAACTGGTGATGGTGTACTTGAGGGAGGCTGAACTGTGGATGGGGTACTAGAGGGAGGCTGAACTGTGGATGGGGTACTAGAGGAGGTTGTTGGCACTTCAGAGGTTTGTCTAGATCTTAGTAACTGTTCCTGTAAATCTCCTATTTCTCCAGCCATTCTATCAAGTTCTTTCTTCCTTTTTTGATGGTACGAGCTCCACCAACTTTTGATCTGACTCTCCTTCAAAACTTCTATTCCTTTATGTCTCATGACTTCTATAACATCCTTTGCGTCTGCTCTTATGCCATAATTAGCCTGCCTGTTATAGTATTCTATCATTATATCTTTCTGGGCCTGAGTAAATACGGTGCGCTTCCCCCCTCCTACTTTCAATGCATAGCCTGCTTTTGGGAGCTCTGCCTGGATGTGTTGATCTAGTGGCTTTATGTTGACAGGGGCAACAAACTCTACAGGATGCTGTATGAATCGTATGCTGTAATCAACAGGTACTTGAGGTCCAGGGCCTTGTGATTCTCTGTTTTTAATATTAATGTCTTCTGCAACTGTAGCTCCAGTTTTACCTGCAATGGGTTCCGAGTGGCCGGATAGTTTTTGAAGCTGTGCTTTGGTCTTCTGTAGGACTTTTCCAATTCCTGTCAGTGATCTAGCAATAACACCACCTTCATAAGGACCAGCTGTTGGAAATTCAAAGCTTCCAAATAAAGAAATGTCTTTGAATGTTCCCACTTTGGAAGGAGCCTTGCTTCTGTCTATAACTAACTGGCGACAGGTCACACTTTTCATTGACTATAAAGAGAAAAAAATTAAAACCTTCAGCCACATAAAGAGAAAAACTGAATTTAATGTAATAATAATTATTGTACACATTTTACATTAAGTAGATAGTAATGGTGTCCCCAAAACAGTTCGATATGAATATGCTATACTTTGTTTGACTTTACAGTCAATCCAGGTCACGCGTCGTGCCCCCCTAGAGTCCATTATTGACTTTGTTATTTGAAAATTGATTTGATTTTTTGTTTTGAACTTCGATTATTGCGAACGAACATTTCAATATTCAAAACAAGAATAATTTGAAAATTCGATTGCTGATTGGATTAATAAAACAAACGTTACCCCTAATAAGGGCAGACACACAACACGTATGGGCTGCCTGTGTGTCTGCCCTTATTAGGGGTATCGTTTGTTTTATCCAATCAGCAATCGAATTTTCAAATTATTCTTGTTTTGAATATTGAAATGTTCGTTCGCAATAATTGAAGTTCAAAACGAAAAATCAAATCAATTTTCAAACAACAAAGTCAATAATGGACTCTAGGGGGGCACGACGCGTGACCTGGTTTGACTGTAAGCCTTTGTACTTACATGTACACATCTTTATTTGACTCTGGGACGCAAAATACTGACTTGGTATTTATCATAAGATTTTGTTTGAAACATTTTTCCTCCAAAGAAATATATCATCTATTTTCATTTGGTTTAGAGTAAAGCCATATAACAACCCTTGATTATAAGTGATATACACCTATTTCAAAAAAGGTTGTTGAGGACATCAGTCCATAGGCAATATGTTATACAAATGTAGGTCGTTGCAAGACCGAACTGCATTATGGTAACAGCTTGAATGTCATGTACAGTATGCCAGAAATATTTCAAAAAATTCGATTCAAAATGTGTCTTGGTCAGTTGAAATGGAAATAGGCATGATATCATACAGGCCTTCATACGTTTTTGGCTATTCAAGCTGTTACCATAATGCAGTTCGGTCTTGCAACGACTTATAACCTATTGCCTATGGACTGATGTCCTCGACAACCTTTTTTTAAATAGGTGTATACCATTCCATGACTGATGACATATTGTGTACATGTGAATGTACGTAAAAAGCACACAATATTTTAACATTAGTCCTTCAGTGGAGTGAAATATATTTGACTCTGATGAAGGACTAATATACAATACAAAGGTTCATTTTTTTCCACATAGTATGAATACATCAGTACATTTAGTGCTTTTCATACAGTGTTAAAGTTCCATTCCACATGTACACACTAGTTTGATTGCTATACACAAACTCAGTCACTACGAGGTTAACTGCAGCTATTCCCTATCAGTTTCACACAATATGTTGTACATGCAATAAGCAATTCAACATACCCCAATTAGTTCAGCCAGTTGGTAACCAGTTTCAAGGTTGTTGCCCACTCTCACCCAGCGAACAATCTTATGACTGATGTGGGCAAAGTGCGTGTCAAGGGAGGACTTTCCTTCACCGGCTTCAAAATAATTGTAATCTACTAGTGTTATGTTGAACTGTGAGTTGACTTCGCTTAAATAGAGGATAAATGCTGTGTTATGGTAGTGCGGTCCATTGTCTGAAAGAAGAAAATAATTTCATTTATTGACAGTAATAAATTGTTTATATATACAGTCATTCTCAAAAAGGTTGTCCGGATGCAAAGACTACAATATTACAATAAAGTCACGTGGGTAATAATTATTTGTACAATTTCTGTGCACGGAACTGAGAGTTGGTATGAGCGGCATTACATTCATTTCTCACAATGCCATGTACTTTTGCATCTCAAATTGAAATTCCATTTGAGAAAATTGAAAACATAATGAATCACGTGACTTTATTGTAGTATTGTAGTCTTTTCATCTGGAAAACCTTTTTGAGAATGATTGTATATTTTCCTGTTAATTCTTTTTAAAATCAAATATGGACACTGTCACCCACTCAGCCAATCAAGTGTCTTCGTGTGGCAAGTGGCATGCCCATTTGATACTCTTTGAAAAACACACTCGTGCAAATTATTTCCAAATTGAACTCGAAACCGTATGATTACCTCTACTAATAAAATCAACTAAAATGAACACTTTACACCCTCGTGGCTTTTTATCTAATACTCAACACTCTAAATTCCATAAATCCCTCGCATCTTTTGTCTAACCCTTACTTACAGTATTAGACTTTTAAACAATATTATTGTATTCTGATAATTCTTGTACATGTAGTGTTACCCTTTATGAATAAAGTTTGATTGATCAGATTGTTATATATCTTACATACATTGTATGTATGTGAATAATAAGGTGCCTTACCTGAAAATAAATGAATGTGGAAGCCTGGTAGCTCTTTCTCCATCCACTTTAAACCAACATCCATCGCACTTTGGCTAAACCATGTATCTTGTTTCGTATCTTCACTCCAAAGATCGATGACTTCGTGGAGCTTGTCATTCTCATCTAGTTGTGCAATCACCAAGAATCCATGGAGAGAGACTCCTCTCTTGCCATACCAGTCCCTTTGAATTTCACGGCTTCGAACACCTAGCTCCAGTTTCATCTTGTAATCTACGATGACTACAGCTTCGCCTGGCTGAAGATTTTGTAAAACAAACTTTAGATAGTTGCTTTGATGTCTGGTTCTAAGCAGATGGCTCACATATTGAGTATGTGTGTTCATTCCATTTTGGAGCTCTTTCATCAGCTTTTCTCTTTCACTTTCATCAGCTATCCCACCAATGGCCTCGGTAACACTTTGCTTGATTTCATAGATGCTGATGGCTTCTTCACTGCAGCTTACATGTGGCTCATTGCAACAGCCAAACGCATGGTCCATGCAAAGTTCTAAACACTGAGAGTGTCGAGTTGCCTGTTTTGAGAACTGTGTTTTCAAATACTGTTGATACTTGAGGATCTTTGGTTTCACATCTTTCATGGAGATACCTTTCGCCTCTATATCACTTAGAATGCTGTTAATCATATCAAAATTGGAATGGCCATATTCGTCACACAGATTGCATAGACCAGCAAGCATTGTATTATAACGGAAGTTAGCTGGAAGATGTGAATAGAGGTATGTACGCTTTATACCATTGGGTAACTCAAGGATATATTGGTTGATAAGGGTTTTCACATCGTCCTTCCAATATCTCACAGGAGTTTCTTCTTCACCAATGAGAACACTCCTGCATGAAGATGGTCTGGAGATATTGTCCCTTTGAAAGAATTCAGATAATTCTTCGAGAACCGAGGGGCTAACACATTGTCGTGTGAATTTAAACTTTGATGGAGGAGTTCCTCCTCTTCCAAAGAGGACACAATGAACTCTTGCTGTTGTGATGGTGCTGGAAGAACAGCCAAACTTATCTTGTAGAAATCGATAAGGATAGAGTGTTGCCACAATTGATAGTAGCCTTCTCCTTTCATCTGAATTAGAGGTCACTCTACCTAAAGATTTGGCAGCATCAACTCTGTTCTTAAATTCCTGTGAAGTTTGTCCTCCAGTAATGTTAATTCGACTATCCTTCTTTGACGAACCGATGAGAATCTTTGCTTTTTGTTGTGCCCCCACTCTCCTGATCTCTCTCTTCTGATCTTTATCAAGTGACTTCTTGTAATCTTGAACAATTGAGTCCAATAGAATATTATCTGTGCTTGCCTGCAAAGTGTCTGAACAGAAGCCAAATGTAGAGAACCATTTCTTACTTGCAATAGTGTCAATCAAAAAGTCCTTCAGGTCATTGGCATTGTTATGAACAAATCTATTGGACACTTGCTTTATGGTTTCAATTACATCCCCTCTTAATTCACGTTTTCTGCGTTCACATTGATTTTTATATGCAATGTCTGGCAGAACAGGTCTTTGTGTTTCCTTGTCACACTTAGAAGGCGTAGTGTACTGTGGTAGTGGTGTAGAGGCTGCAGTCTCTTCGGGGAGATATATACTTTCTGTCCCATCATCTTGTAATGGGTGATCAATATCGATACTGACATCATCTTGTGAGGCTACCTTGGTAAAGGCATCCTAAAATGAAAAGGAGTCTGTGTTTACTAAGAAATTTCTGGTAGTTTTCATACATATTACCCTGCGAGCAGAGTAGAAAAAAACTCTGCTCGCAGGGTACATAAGTTACATACTATTTAGGATTTTATTTACACACTTCAATGTAAATTGGTGAAGTTTGAGTGCTACTGTAGCTACAGTGCATAAGTATAATGCATTGAATTGTCCATATCTCTCATTCAATAAGACTTATGCCTAAGTTTTGTATTCAAGTACGCTGTAATTTATTTCTTTAGCTGTAATCACTCTAACTTGTAAGGTTGCTTTTTACTGAAAACGGATGTTACAAAGAACAGACGACTACTAGAAAATCATCGACCTACAACACTCAATGAAAATCTCAAGGAGACATGGCAAACATAACAATGAATGCTACTAAGTTAAGCTACTAACCTCAAGTTTTCTGTATTTTGCATCGAGTTGTAGTCTTGAACGACAATAGATGCAAATCTTACGTTTCCTGGTCTTGTTCTTTGGCCAGTTTGCATCCTCGTCTGACAGTGACAGAAACAGCCGTGATTCTTCACGTGAACACAAGCGAAGTTGATCGGCGTTTACCGCGCCATGCTGCCATTCGTCGTGTCGCGTACAGCAACAGAGCGCGGAAAAGGGCATTCCATTCGATTGGAATACCTCATCTACATTCACTTTAACTTTCCTTATCGTAAGTTACTTTTTTTCGTTTGATTTGGCTTTTCAGCTTCCTTTACTTGGCTTATTCAATGGTCTCAACTTGTTGACACGACAAGCTGACACGACATCGATGACTTGAAATTCGAGACGAGAGTCAGAATTTCGTGACGCTCACATACGAATTGTTCCCGAAGCCAATGAAACAATCGGAGAACGATTACTACTTCCATATACGGAGTTTCGTGTATGCAAACGAAGTATTTCGTATAAAAATCGGAGTTTCAAAGATTTTAACCAATCAGATCGCTGGATTTTAATAACTTAATCCCTTTACGATTTCTTTGCATAAGACATTCCTAAAGTTCCATAGCCGTTCGTGCTTTCGTTCTTACGCGGATCACTACTTAATATTATTGTTCTCTCACTAGCATGTGGTCGGTGTCGTATTACTATTATTGTTCTCTCACTAGCATGTGGTCGGTGTCGTATTACTATTATTGTTCTCTCACTAGCATGTGGTCGGTGTCGTATTACTATTATTGTTCTCTCACTAGCATGTGGTCGGTGTCGTATTACTATTATTGTTCTCTCAATAGCATGTGGTCGGTGTCGTATTACTATTATTGTTCTCTCAATAGCATGTGGTCGGTATCGTATTAATATTATTGTTATCTCAATAGCATGTGGTCGGTGTCGTATTAATATTATTGTTCCCTCACTAGCATGTAGTCGGTGTCGTATTACTATTATTGTTATCTCACTAGCATGTAGTCGGTGTAGTATTACTATTATTGTTCTCTCAATAGCATGTGGTCGGTGTCGTATTACTATTATTGTTCTCTCAATAACATGTAGTCGGTGTCGTAATACTATTATTGTTCTCTCAATAGCATGTGGTCGGTGTCGTATTAATATTATTGTTCTCTCACTAGCATGTGGTCGGTGTCGTATTACTATTATTGTTCTCTCACTAGCATGTGGTCGGTGTCGTATTACTATTATTGTTCTCTCGCTAGCATGTGGTCGGTGTCTTATTAATATTATTGTTCTCTCACTAGCATGTGGTCGGTGTCTTATAAATATTATTGTTCTCTCAATAGCATGTAGTCGGTGTCGATCGTAATACTACTATTGTTCTCTCAATAGCATGTGGTCGGTGTCGTATTAATATTATTGTTCTCTCACTAGCATGTGGTCGGTGTCGTATTAATATTATTGTTCTCTCACTAGCATGTGGTCGGTGTCGTATTAATATTATTGTTCTCTCACTAGCATGTGGTCGGTGTCGTATTAATATTATTGTTCTCTCACTAACATGTGGTCGGTGTCGTATTAATATTATTGTTCTCTCACTAGCATGTGGTCGGTGTCGTATTACTATTATTGTTCTCTCAATAGCATGTGGTCGGTGTCGTATTACTATTATTGTTCTCTCACTAGCATGTGGTCGGTGTCGTATTACTATTATTGTTCTCTCAATAGCATGTGGTCGGTGTCGTATTACTATTATTGTTCTCTCAATAGCATGTGGTCGGTGTCGTATTACTATTATTGTTCTCTCAATAGCATGTGGTCGGTGTCGTATTAATATTATTGTTCTCTCACTAGCATGTGGTCGGTGTCGTATTACTATTATTGTTCTCTCAATAGCATGTGGTCGGTGTCGTATTACTATTATTGTTCTCTCAATAGCATGTGGTCGGTGTCGTATTACTATTATTGTTCTCTCAATAGCATGTGGTCGGTGTCGTATTACTATTATTGTTCTCTCAATAGCATGTGGTCGGTGTCGTATTACTATTATTGTTCTCTCAATAGCATGTGGTCGGTGTCGTATTAATATCATTGTTCTCTCACTACCATGTGGTCGGTGTCGTATTACTATTATTGTTCTCTCAATAGCATGTGGTCGGTGTCGTATTAATATTATTGTTCTCTCACTAGCATGTGGTCGGTGTCGTATTAATATCATTGTTCTCTCACTACCATGTGGTCGCTGTCGTATTAATATTACTCTTCTCTCAACAGCATGTGGTCGGTGTCGTATTAATATTATTGTTCTCTCAATAGCAGGTGGTCGGTGTCGTATTAAGCGTGTAGTAAGTGGTACAGAGGCCGTACGTCACTTATGGCCCTGGCAAGTTCTACTGGACAAATTAATAGATGGAAGAGTTGGTTCATTCTGTGGAGGAACACTGATTAGCCCTCAATGGGTAGTGACCGCTGCCCACTGTTTGTTTTACAATCCGAATCCTTTGGAATACAGAGTAACACTTGGTAATTCTTGCATGTGAAGTCATGGCGGCCATGTTGGATCCCGATAACAGCGCATTCCTCGATAGTTTGTACCACGTCACCAACATGGCCGTCGAGTCTTCCATGGCTTGGTCGCATACAAACCCATACAAACCCAGCAATAGACCCTTTGCATAAATGCACAATTCATATGAAAATACATCTCAGGTCTCGTTCGTATGCATAAAAATAAAATATAGGTTAAAAGAGTCCATTGTTTCATTATGAGGCTTAAACACGAAGTTCCGATTTGTTAGGCCTAGTTCAGACGTCGTGCTAATCATGAGCCGTTCTCATTTAAAACAATAGAGGGGGCTTCTTTTGAATTAACAAGACGCTCCATGAGCCTATACTCGGACATTATTAAAAAAGATAATGTAGTAGCCGAAATGATATACCTGTAGGCTTAATCACTAAATGTTATAACCAAACGTACAAACCAAGACGCGTCCCGTAGCTAGACAAAGTCTCAGACAAGTGACCGAATTTCGTAGTGACCTCAACACAACAAGATATGTGCAAGTCGACGTTATCAGAACCATCTAAGCATGAATATTCGTCCCAAGTACGATTCGCAGATCTCTATCTCTGTTTTACGAGTTCTTACAAGCCACAGACATCGGTATTTGACATCGGTTAGAAATACACTTTCAGACAGAAATGCAAGGCCAAATAATATTCAGTCTCTATAGGGATTTGCTAGTATTAACTTGAAGCAGTATTACTGAAAACAACTCGGCTGGCTCGACTGTTTGACTTCTGTAGCTTTCTGGTCGTGAGTTTAAAAACAAGGATATAACTGTACACGTACTAGTACAATTAGCAACAAACATGGCATAGCGAGATCATGATAGTTTTTGAGTTGCTTTTGAGTTTGATTTGCTTTTGAGATCATTTTTTAATGAGTTCGTGGAACTTGTTTGTGAAATTTCATTTAAATGAGCGTGTTTAAAAAGGTGATCGATGGCTTGCCTTCGATACAACATCATTTCTCTTTTGCATAATCAATACAACTGCCTCTCCTTCGATACAGCACGAACTTCTATACAGCACTTCTAGTCGGTAGTCGTGGAACGATGAGTTAGCACTTCTATTAACGATGAGCCAGCACTTCTAGTCTTCGATATACGCTCAGAAACTATTTCAACCGTTTGAGCATATAATTACTTCATTAGGCGTTCGGATATCATCGCCTCCGTTTTCAGCCAATCGCAACCCTGAAACAGACATTCCTGACCGATACGAATACATATTTCGCATTCTGTGGCCTACGAAGAAAAAGAAAAAGAAAGCCCATTTTATAACTCGGGCTTCCTCTGGAAGTGCCCGAGTAATTAAGGACGGCTCTTGGAAAGTTCGGCGTTTGAACTAGGAGGCCTTAGTCACCCCCTGGTCAAGCTCCTTTCATACTTGAACGTCGTGTGTAAGATGGAGGTAAGATGATCTGCATATATGATGTATGCATTTATGAAAAGGTCGGGTATCGTGGGACTCTGGCTAGTATACAGGATGGCAAACAAACTTTGTAGACGTTGATCAGTTTAGTGAGTTAGAAGGATCGACAGTCAACTGTAGGTCGAACAACATAATGTCAAATAAGTTTCTCTGATTACATCACTGATATTGTATCAGCGTCTACTTATTTATCGAATGATTTGTCAATGTCCCGCAAGGTGCTCACAATCGCTTCAAGAACGAGATATCAACCCAGACATTTGGAATCGACAAGATGGTAGTCTATCCTCGTTACCTAACGGACACATGGTATGGATACGACATTGGACTCATCAAACTCTCCAGACCCGCTGTGCTTAACTTTGCTGTTGGCCTGGCCTGCTTACCGAGACAGGGTGACCGTATTCCAGTAGGGACAAAGTGCTATGTATCAGGTAGCGTCAGAAACGTACAGTTATAGTAACAAACACCATGTCTAGGGCCGCTTCACGCCAATAAGGGTCCAGGCGAATTTAAGTAATGTCCTGTAACGTGTTTGCATAAGCAGACAAAAGTGACGTCACCATTGTGACGTCGTAGCTGAAGTCATAGATCGAAAGTTGCTTATTTTTAAAGAATTTGACATTGACCATTCACTTGTGACCAGCCAAAAACTTGCTTTCGTAGTAATGGACAATGTCCATGATGTCATATACTACAACTACCCGCAGAATGTGTTGTCCAATTTCTTAATAAGATTTGTCTCACTATTCTCATGAGGGAATATTAACCTGAATATATAGGATCGCGATTCTGAAAGAGAGTTCCCAAAGCATTCTGGTAGTTGTAGTTGTAGGGAAATAACGTCTTCATGCAGAAACGTTGTAGTATACATTTATACAAATATCTAATGAGATACAAGATATCTAATGAGATACAAAGTGCGAAACATCGCTTATTTTTTTCTAATATATCTGAAACATCAAAGTTAGATTAGTATCGCATCCAGCAAGGACAACACAATAATTTTCAGCACTATTTTGTGCTTAAACAGTTGTATTTAAGCATTTTTTTAAATTTTGTATCTCATTAGATATTTGTATTAATGTATACTGCAACATTTCTGCAATCGAGTGTATTGATATATTACATTTTTATATCAAGTGTTTTTATTTTAAAGGTTGGGGTTCAACATCCTATAGAAGCGCCAAATCAATAACATTACAACAGACACTTCTACCGATAGTAAGCCATCACACATGCCAAGCTGGTAACTCCTGGTCAACGCCGATTTATAATTCGGATATTTGTGCTGGATTTGGTGGAAATACTTCAATGCATGCATGTCATGGAGACAGTGGAGGACCGTTGATTTGCGAAGAAAGTAGGTATTACCATAGTTAACAGAAAGTAATCGTTTGTATTAATATTTAGTACTCCAAGAAATGTAGGCAGAAATTCAAGGTCAGCACAAACCAATACTTACTGCAGCGAAATTTCAGCAAATTCACTATCCGGCAGTTTGGAACTAACCTTCTCAAACTCATTAATTATTTATGAGGTAACCAGCCAATCCGGCACATCAAATCCGGTCACATGATGGAACTGGAAACCCCGGAAAGTCCGCTCAAGAGTACTTTGAAATGCATTTCAAAGTCCAAGGACTTTGAAATCATTTCAAAGTACTCTTCCCTGAGTTCTTATCCCTCATATAACAATTGTAACAATCATTATACAATACACATACATGTACTTACAATACAATACTTTATTTTACGTGGAAGGTACATGTACACATTACATGTATATTCACATACCAGGTTTAAACCACTTTTTCCTAATATAAGTGGGGGGTGGGTGCATGAAGGGTATAGGGGGTCCTCATGTCCAGTATGTTTATTGTGCAAGTGATTTTGCAAGGGCAAGTTGGCTATTCCCATCACTTGATCCACTAGAACACCAGTAGAGATGGTTTAGTATGATTCTAACCCACATGGCAACCCGGGAAAATCCTGTTTTCTTTGACAATGCATTGATCTTCTCAAACTCATTAATTATTCATGAGGTAACCAGCCAATCCGGTGCATCAAATCCGGTCACATGATGGACCTGGAAACCCCGGAAAGTCCGCTCAAGAGTACTTTGAAATGCATTTCAAAGTCCAAGGACTTTGAAATCATTTCAAAGTACTCTTTCCTGAGTTCTTATCCCTCATATAAGAATCATCAACTTGGACAGAGTACCACTCTGTCCGAATGATATTCAATCTGAAAGCAGGCTCTACTTCATGCTACTCAAGAGTCCAACACATGTGGGATATTATTTATATACGATGTACTCGACTCGGCGCATGAGCAGATAATATGCAGACTTCTTGCTTTTCCGGGCTAAAATCTTGCAACTCTTTTTTTATTGCCTTTAGGCCATTGCATGTAATAATTAATGAGTATGAGAAGTCGTTCCATGGAAACCCCGTCTAGTCCTCATTCTCGGCTTTGAAACATTACTTGACTATTTGTTCTACTTCTCCACTGTTCTCGGAGAGATTCTCTTAGGTATATCACTGCTCTTTTGGACCTACCTCGTCTTGTAGGTTTGGCCTCCATGTTGACTAGCTTCTAAAACAATCGACTCTTATTAACAGGCTGGAGCTCCCACTCAAAACCATTATTTCCAAACAAATAGAAGATTAATCAAAACTTAGATGATACTTTAGAGAATGTTTTCGGAGAAAGAAATTGATAAGAACTTCATAGATGAAGAGGATGCGAACAGATTATAACTTGATACCTTCCATACGGGAGAGGACAAAACATGGACCCCAGGTCCATGGACCCCCATCGTGGACCAGGTCCATGGACCCCCTCATGGACCCCTCTCAAATCCATGTAGCAAAATCCCTCAGAAAATAACTGTATCACAAAATAAATGCAACGATATAAAGGGTTTAGTACATGTAATAATTATAGGCATTAAAATGGATCGTATACGCTTCATAAACTCACCTTTTGAAAACAAACTTCACGACATCGCCGTGTAAAAATAATCAGTTGAATACTACCATTCATTCAGCGTGATTCAGCGTCTGTTTTTACAAGTTCAAACAAATAATTTCCAGCTGCCGTTTTTATAGGGGTACGCTGTGGAAATCGAGCCTAAACGAATAGTTATCTGATCAAAGGTCTGACAACTGTAACTGATATAATATTTTTACATAATTTGTCTTTTATTATAAGGTTTTCAGTTTACGAATAATGTAAAGCGCAAAGATATTTGTATTATTTGCGCTATACAGCGTCAAGGGCAAACATCCGAGACAACATGGCGGATGAGCATGCGCACTGAATACGTTTCTGAACAAAACAATATGGCGACTTTATAAGAGATTGACTGGGAAATAATATTAAATTCAAGTTTACTTCCCGACAATTACATTTGGCCACACGTCTAGAAACCTTAAAAACCACTATACTTCTTACGACAGCATGAACATTCGTCACTGTTCTGAAGGCCGTAAAGCTTTTTTTTTTAACCATAGCAGCCCATATATAAGTCGTAGAAATGCTGACGTAGCCCGGAATCTCCTGCTCATAGCTATGTCTCACCAACTGATGAACAACCTCCACACGTCTCACTTCAAAGTTCGATAACCAATCAACATTTCCATGTAGTTTATCCTCCATAATACGAAGAAATCGTGTCGCCAGATTCTTCCGAAGAAAGATTAAAATGGAAAAGTATCATGGCTGCCATTTGGCCAAGTTTTGGCGCAAAAATTATTGAAAAAGTGCTCGGATTCCAGTGATTTCTTCCCCCCAGCTTTCTCCTTGTTTACATCCGCCATTTTGAAAGAGAAGTACCGCGAAAGACTGGGTATGGGTGTATTCATTTGTATTTTACAGTATTTTCATGGATGGGATACCTGTGTGTGACAATTTTGTATGGGATACCTGTGTTTGAGAGTTTTTTCTCTTATCTCTTACAGACGTGAACCAAAAATACTTATTTTATTTTAATATTGCACAAAACAAAACAGAAACGTGTCGGATGTTCCACTTTATTCCCAATAAAATCACTTGATATATTTTGCGCCCGCAAACCGAACCGCTGAATTGTCCTAAATTTTAGCCCCATGTATGCAAAAATCAATATATCGTGCATTGTGGGTAATCAGTTCATCATAAAATGGATGAATAAGCCATTTTTCAACTTTCTTTTCCCACACATACTACAAAGGTTAATTGAGTTTAGATTCAGGCTTAATAATAGCTAAAATCAAAGCATTAGGATTATGCAAATTACTATATATCGATTTAGTATAATTTTAGACTTGAATATAGAGTTTCGCGCGCTGTGATTGGTCGAGCGACCAGTAATTATGAGACGGTAAGTACTAATAAAACGGTTTTCTTATCCTGAATTTCGTCTTTTCTCTGATATTCAAGTCTAAAATTATACTAAAACAATTATTCACCTCAGGCTCAGTGATTATGATTATAGTGAATATTCAGTCTCGACTTCGTCTCGGTGAATATTCACCGATAATCACTTCGCATTCGGCGAATAATTGTTAAATATTAGGATTTTACTTATTTTTTTGCAAATCGCTGTTATAAATATATGTTATTAATTATTCTATTATTCGTCGTCGTCTTTTTTACACTCAAATCAGGCTATGTTTGAGTGACCCTTGGATTGATTGGCTGAACTCTTAATACATGCAAAATATATTTTGTTTCCATTTCAAGTTCTCCCAAACATTCTCTAATGAAGACTTTTGATTGTAGATGGTCAGTGGGTTGTTCGCGGTGCAGTCAGCAGGGGAGACTCAAAATGCCGAGGAGGGACCACTTACACTGTGTTCGCTAGAATAAGCTCGTTCGTTGATTGGATAAATATGCACACAGCGGTAAAACCTGCGCCATGCGTGGCACAACCTGATCTTGGTAAAGTATAACATTATTACTATCAGATTACTATTATTATGATATGATTATTATGATTATGATTATGATTATTATTATCAGCATTAATATTAATATTATTATTATTATTATAATTATTATTAATACTATTACTATTGCTATTACTATTACTATTACTATTACTATTACTATTACTATTACTATTACTATTACTATTACTATTACTATTAGTATTAGTATTACTATTACTATTACTATTACTATTACTATTACTATTACTATTACTATTACTATTACTATTACTATTACTATTATTATTATTATTATTTTCATTATTATTATTATTATTATTATTGTTATTATTATTATTGTTGTTGTTATATATTATTATTATTATTATTATTATTATTATTATTATTATTATTATTATTATTATTTATTATATAGGGTTTGCACGATCACGTGCCGGCAGCCATGACAGGGGGCAGGATAAAGGAATACCTTTCCCCTAAGTAATTATTGAGGACCTCCCTAAAAACTACGTTATGTGATGGGCGCTTCCTCATTAAAGATTAAGTATTATTATTATATTATTATTATTATTAATTGAATTATTTCTCATGTAAAGTGATTTCATTGTTCCTGCCCCGTCAGATAAACTCATAGGACCAAGAAATGCATGATTATCATAGATGGAAAGAGCTCGTTGAAATTCCGATCGCGAATATATGATTTTTAAAATTCGAAATTTTATATGAAAACCTTTGAAAATTTACGCTGGTAGGCAACTCTTGTCTCCAACAAAGGTTTTCATACAAAATTTCGATTTTTGAAAATTCAAATATCTTCGCAATTTTTGAAGCGATCTTTTCCAAACTTCACATTTTTACTCATTTCAACGAGCTCTTTCCAGCTATGGTAATCATTTTGTTGTCCTATGAGTTTTGAAATTACATGATAAACTCTCATTGATTAATAATGTCTTTTTCCCCTTCCCCTGTAGGGGATGACTGTTCAGACAATCACTACTACTGCGCCCTGTGGAAGGAAAAAGGCTTGTGCAAGCATTATTACTTCAAACGTTCTCTAAAGAACTACTGTCCATTCTCTTGTGGATATTGTACCCTCAGTGTCAAGGCAAAGTGTTTGGATCCATTCATAGACAGCATTTTACAAGACCTGTCTGAGTAACCTCCCTGTACCGTCATTGCAACTCGTCATTGTATTGTAGGGGTTTTGCGTTAATAATAATTAATTAGGGTAACATTAAAGTACAAGACCTGTCTAAGTAACCTCCCTGTACCATCATTGCAACTCGTCATTGTATTGTAGGGGTTTTGCGTTAATAATAATTAATTAGGGTAACATTAAAGTACAAGACCTGTCTGAGTAACCTCCCTGTACCGTCATTGCAACTCGTCATTGTATTGTAGGGGTTTTGCGTTAATAATAATTTATTAGGGTAACATTAAAGTGCAAGTAAAATGGTTGTGACATGTTGTATATTTAAAATAGAATTTGGAGCAAAAAAATATTTCTGAACATTTTTCTCCATGAAAAATCGAAAAACATTTCGCTTGAGTATTACAGATATATATCGCGTCAAAGTACTCCGGTTTGGGAAATCTCGAGAAACTCGTGCCCAGACCCTGCGTGCCGTTATGACGTCACAATATGAAATTAGCTCTCCACAACTTGCCATTTCATCAATTAAGGTTGCGAACTTGATCTTTCTTGATTTGTTTATAGTTTCGTATTTCCAATTCAATTCAGTACTTTGTATTTAGTAAATGGGTAATATTAATAGTCTAGATGCTCCTCACGTTCGTGAGGATTCTGAAAGTGAAGAGGAGGATGTAGAAGACGATACATTTCAAGCGGTTGGTTCGAGACTGCATCCGATCGAACCATACCAGTTCGAACCTGACGAAATATTGAATCTTGAAATTTGAATTTTCCGCCATGTTGTTGCTATTTTTAGAAAATATGCACATTTTGTGGTGCAATAACTCTTGAATAAATAAGGCGAGGTCAATTTTTATTTTATAACATAGGTATGATATAACGCGCGCTCTGATTGGTTGGTTAGCGTGTGTCCGTAAGCCCACGGACACACGCTACGGCCACGGACACACGCTCACGTCATTATGCACACGTAATCCATTTTGGAGAAAAAATATGTAAATAATTTTGTTTGCGATATGGACGCGATGTTCTCACTCGATTTGGGCGATCTGCTGAGCGAAGACGATGACATATTGCCAAATGTTGAAGTTGAATGGCCCCAGACTGAGTCCATTGACATCGATAAATGTCCAGAAGTCCCAAAGACCGAAGAAAGTACCGGCGCCACAACAGAGCCGACTCGATTCGCGGCGCTTTCAGAAAACTAAGACATGAGTACCATACTCGAAGAAAAACACTCTACAAAAACTAAAAGAAACACCAACTGGTCGGTAGCAACATTTAAAGTTATTTTTTAATATCGTCTTTAATAGAGGTTATTTGGAGAAAGAAACAACGTGAAACGTATACACAATGTACTAATATATTCAGTACAATGTAAACAAATAGCCGAGTGTTTTCCCCGATAAAAAAATATTTCATAAAAACTCCTTCAAAACTATTAAACCACAGTTCAAAATATCACAGTTCTGATCATGTTTTTCTTTTAATTTATAGCTTGGTGTGATGAGAAACAAATTAAAACCCCGCTAGAAAAAATGACAATAGGTCAGATTGATACAAACCTCAGGAGATTTTATGCCGAAGCGAGGAACAAGACCGGCGAACCTTACAGCAGATCGTCCCTCGTTGGTTTCCGCCATTCCATTGAGAAATACTTGAATTTCCCACCACACCAGAGAAACCTCAAAATCTCTACAGATCCTCGGTTTAACAGGTCAAACCAAATGCTCGACGCCCAAATAGTGTCGTTGAAACGTAGCGGTTAAGAAAAACGTCGTACATAAACCACCACTTGAAGATGAAGATTTGCTGAAGCTGAAGTTTTCCCAAGCCCTTTCATTAAACAACCCTCTGGCCCTGCTCAGAAATGTCTGGTTCCACATTGTTTTGTTCTTTTGTCGAAGAGGAAGTGAAGGACAGAGACTGTTAAAATGTTCAAGTTTCAAGTTTGAAGTAGACGGGGCTGGGCGAAGATACGCTACAATGGCGCACGACGAACTATCTAAAAACCACCCAGGTGGAGTGAAAGATATCCCCAGCCATGAAAAGTACGCCAGGATGTATGAAACCGACCAACAGAATGATGGATATAAAGCACTGAAGCTGTACCAGTCGAAGTTGAATCCAAAAACAAGTGCATTCTTTCAGTATCCCAAAAGGAATTGGCGTCCAGAAGATGCATGCTCGAGAATCCATCGGTGCTCTTCGGCGTGGGCTCGGAAATCGCCCCGCCAGAGAACCGCTGGAGAACTTGTCTGCTAGAACGACTTCTGGGGCGTGATATGCACTCGAGCGCATCAACCTGGACGAGACATAATCTCATTACGGTTTGACAGCTTGTAAGGTAAGTCTTCTTTTGACCTCCCGGGAAGGAGGTCAAAAGAAGACTCTGCTCGCACAAGGTAACGTACTTGTCGTCTCCAACCAAAACTTCCAGACTTTAAAACAAAGTCTGGGTACGACGTCTTTTGCCGTTCAGGCATGTTCAGGATTTATCTGTCGTCTCTGTTGATATTCAAACTTTTATCGAAAAAACATTGCTTCGATTTTCTATGAACGTCTGTCTGACTATGAACCGTGCAGGGAATGACTTAAGTGCATAAATATTATTAAACTAGTCGTTTCTGGTAGAAAGTGAAGTGCTGCGAGTTGTGCACTGTCGTACAGTACATGGTAACACATAAAAGAGAAATGTAGCTGTCAATGCATACATGTGGTTGTCCCTTAATTTTCAGCAAGGTGCATTAGTTGTAAAATAAAATAATAAGAATGTGGTAAAATAATAATAATAACTTTATTACTGTGTCATGTGTTCTAGCTTACAAGAAACCTATTTCCCTCCCATATATCTACTGATTCTCATTCCCACCCTTGTCCCATTGTTCCCATCGCACATCTCCATTGATTCTCATTCCCATCCCGGTCACATTGTTCCATTCCATGTCTCTATTAATTATCATTCCCACCCACTATAATAATCTGGTCATGGACAGACAGCTGTAGACATGTACCAGCACTAAAAGCATGCAATACTTTGCACTATTTATGTTACACGCTTGTAATAGTTTGTACTCTACTGATATGCAGTATTAAATTCATACAAATATGGATTCAATGAAATAGAGAATATTGTGTTTGGTGTATATTATATACAATGTTACTGGCCAGTAATGTTAAGAGTACCTGTCAGCAAAAATCAGACATATTCGGAAATATGTGGCACAAGTCAAAAAAATCGAGTTCTCTCATATTTTAGACTTTGGTAGGCCTTAATGTAAAACAAACCACTGTATAGTCTGTTTGGCGAAATATGGCTTTGTTTTCGAGAAAAATGACAAAATAAGTTTTCGCCCTAAATTTGACCCTTTGCCGGCCGATAATTTATGTCAACTTTAAAAGCTTATTACGTCAAAACTATATAATCTAGCGAACTACTGGAACTACCAGTGACTGAGCGATGTCTTAAGTTTTACTTGGTGGAGTTTTGGCGGTTTTTATCGAAGGTTTCGAATTTTTCTAAATTTATTTCCGAAGCATATATTTTACTACAATAAAAGTAGGGTAAAAACAAAAAATATTTTATCCATGTGCTACGCAAAATTATTGTCCCAAAACAAGGAATTGTAAAGTTGAAATGATGTACTGTTAGAATCCTTTAAAATTAGTTTGGGTAAATTCTTTTGCGTGATGTTTCAGAGCTTAAAATTTTCGACAAATTCACCTAAATTACCCGTCGGCGAGATCAAGCGATTTGCATATTGTACACTTGATTTGCATACACGGTTTATTATTAACCTTTCAACAAGAAAATATGCTATCAAAACAATTGAAAAGTTCCAAGAAACCATATAGCAAAAAATATTAAGCATCTTTAATTGTAAAAGAACTGTCCTGAAGCTATCCGTTATCTTGCGATGCAACTTTATAGACCTTTATACGTTGGCTGCCAAGTTTCACATTTTAGAACGTGGTTAATAGGGTCTTAATATGAATTTGTACTGGCCAAAGATAGACTACGTTGGTATATAATTATTCTCTTCATTTTACGATCACCTAGTACTAATTAGAATCAATGGACAAAAGTTTTGCTCACTATGAAATCGACAATTGTTGTGCACTGCGAGCTTTCTTAAGACTGGACACAATAAAAGACCTTCAGATGTGCGTGTTCGGGACTCAGCAGTCATGTAATATATTCATAGAATATATTGTCATTCTATCTAATAATAATAATAATATAATAATAATAATAATAATGGTTTATTAACAGCATTTCTCTATTGAGTTTTATGGTGCTATTCATTATAAAAGTGAGCCGGATAAATATTAGTTAAAAATATATGCCGCATTGTCCATTTTTTAGCAGTACATGCATGCATACTTTACTAAAAAGTACCTTACCATTTTAAATGAATCCCATTTCAAATGAATCTTATTTCCCATCCATTTCAAATGAATCCTCATTTCCCATTTCAAATGAATCTCATTTCCCATCCATTTCAAATGAATTTCATTGTCCGTTTTTTAGCAGTACATGCATGCATACTTTACTAAAAATTACCTTACCATTTTAAATGAATCCCATTTCAAATGAATCTTATTTCCCATTCATTTCAAATGAATCTCATTTCCCATTTCAAATGAATCTCATTTCCCATCCATTTCAAATGAATTTCATTGTCCATTTTTTAGCAGTACATGCATGCATACTTTACTAAAAAGTACCTTACCATTTTAAATGAATCCCATTTCAAATGAATCTTATTTCTCATCCATTTCAAATGAATCTCATTTCCCATTTCAAATGAATCTTTTTTCCCATCCATTTCAAATGAATTTCATTTCCCATTTCAAATGAATCTCATTTCCCATCCATTTCAAATGAATCTCATTTTCCCATCCATATCAAAAACATTTCGTTTCCCATTTCAAATTATCTCATTTCCCATTTCAAATGATTCTCATTTCCCCTTTCATATGAATCTCATTTCCCATCCATTTCAAATGAATCTCATTTCCCATCCATTTCAAATGAATCTCATTTCCCATCCATTTCAAATGATTATCATTTCTATTGCAAATTAGTCTCATTTCCCATTTCAAATGAATCTCAATTCCCATTTCAAATGAATCTCAGTTCCCTTTTCAAATGACTTTCACATCAACATTTCAAATGAATCTCATTTCCAATCCATTTCAAATGAGTATCATTTCCCTTTTCAAATGAATCTCATTTCCCATTTCAAATAAATCTCATTTCAATTCATACAATTCATGTATGTTAGAATTAATTTATTAGCAAATTCAATAAATATTGTAAATTTAGAGTTATCCGACTTATTCAGAACAATATCGTATAACGTCCTGTAGATCAATACTGAACAATGCTGAAAGACGAAATAAATTTGGAACATTAGCTATAGATCTACCTCTCTTGGTTATACCAGCATTTTTGTAGCACTCGTTTAATTGGGTAATAGAGGCGAAGTTTTGTTTGTCTGACTTTGTATCTTTCTCTAAAACTTTCATAGTTAGTTTTCATATTGATAAAGAAAATGAGTTCTTTATATCTTTCGAGGTCGGGAATCTAATACGAACGATCAGGTAGTGAATTTTAAAAATAAAACGACCAATAAACAACCCGGCTCGCAGCCAAACCAGACAATGAAAAATTGACTAATTAGAAATATGTCTAGTTAGTTTAAACTGCATATAGGGAAGA